>CAUYSK010008340.1:0-60324 GCA_963575035.1 Avahi laniger
ATTGGACAGCTAAAAATACATATAGCAAAAATTAGCCGGGCATGGTGGCACATGCCTGTAGTCCCAGCTACTCGGGAGGCTGAGGCAGTAGGATCGCTTGAGCCCAGGAGTTTGAGGTTGCTGTGAGCTAGGCTGACGCCACCGCACTCACCCCAGGCAAGAAAGTGAGACTCTGTCTCAAAAAAAATATATATATATATATTTTTTGGAGACAGGGTCTTGCGCTATTGCCTGGCTAGAACTCAGTGGCATCTTGATAGCTCACTGCAATGTCGAACTCCTGGGCTCAAACAATCCTCCTGCCTCAGCCTCCCACGTAGCTGGGACTATAGGCATGCACCACCACACCTGGATAATTTTTCTGTTTTTTTTTTTTTTTTTTTTTTGTAGAGACGAGGTCTTGCTATGTTGCTCAGGCTGGTATTGAACTCATGACCTCAAGTCATCCTCCTACCTCAGCCTCTCAAAATGCTAGGATAGTGCCTGGCCTTGACTAACTTTAATAAAGCATCATATGCTCTTAGAATCCTAAGAATGAAAGTATCCCTTTTTACTTTGGCTTCTGGGAAGCTCAAATCTAAATTTAATATCCAATTGAATAATACTCTGACATTTAAATTTAATTTTACCTCCCACTTTGTTTCTGATCTCCATTTTCTTGCTCTATGTTATACTATTCTAAGGCATATTTTTAAAGGGAAGTCACCTGATACCCTTTTGTAAAGTGAGGCCTAAGTTATATATCATTTTGAAAAAGGTAAAGAGAGTATCATAATAGAAATCACCCGACACAATAGCCAAAAGTGGAAATGACCCACGTGTCCGCACTGACGCCAGCTCCTAGCAGGGCACCTGATACCCAGCAAGGGGACTAAGCGTCACTATGCTCAGTGATGCTCCAGACACCTTCCTGCCTGCTTGGCTGGTCCCTGCGCTTCCCTCCATCGATGCCGACGGCAGCCTCCAAGGGACGATGACCACCGTGCTCTTCTCGGAATGGCTCTGGGTGGCGTCCTGCCGAGTCAGAAGGGCTCGTTCCTAAGGGCTTCTCTGGATGTTCTGCCCATTCAGTCCATGCCAGACAGCCCACTGCAACCCAAAAATCATCAGCGAGGATAAGGATGCCAACAAAGTATTTTGGAAACAAGAGAGTGATGGCGGTCCAAAATAGCTAACGGCAAGCCTGCGACAGGAAGTTCAGTTACAGGTGTATGCACAGTGCAGTGTCCAGCATACGGTTAGCACATAGCAAGCGCCGGTTGCCTTGCTTCGTTTCTCCTTTTCTTCTGGACTATGCATGGGTCACTCCCTATATGTGAGAATTGTCGAGCGCAGGGCAAGATGAGGCCAAGGCTCCACAGGACCAGCAGGAAAGCTCTTTCTGGACTCAGTGCATTACTCACACTGACGGGGAAAGGCAGAGTGGCTGCAGGTGCCAGCTCCGCAGGGCCCTGTGCAGGGCTGCCGCACCAACCACGGGGCGTTTCCACTGCTTAGGAGCCCACTCTAGCCACAGCTGAGAGGTCCCACAATCCCAAGCGGGAGCGGTGGGGAGAGGGGGAAGGAGGCAGAAACCCTCACACCTCCTCTGAACCTGGGAGAAACTGGATCTCCAGGCTCTCATGACAGCCTCCTTGGTAGGTGGGAAAGCAAGTGAGAAATGGTTTTGTAGCAGCTCCTCGCAAGCCTCCACGTTCTCACGGCCCAGGAGGACCACAAGGCAAACCAGCTCAGACTCAGACCTGCTCTGTGTCAAGCCTTGCCCACGTAACCTAGGTTGCTCACATGCAGGGGCCAGGACAGAGCCGTTCCCCAGCAAGAGTACAAGCAATATTGCTAATGAAATAACTCCATCAGGCTCATAAGAGACTTTTTTTCTTAAGCCACAATAATTTCTTTAAAAAGTGATTTCTGGCCAGGTGCGGTGGCTCATTGCTGTAATCCCAGCGCTTTGGGAGGTCCAGGCAGGAGGATCGCTCGAGCCCAGGAGTTTGAGTAGGCTGCAGCGAGTTAGGATCGCACCACTGCACTCCAGCCTCGATGACGGAGGGAGACTCTGCCTCCAAAAAATAAATTAAATAAATAAATAAATAGAAGGTGACTTCTATACTTGGATCTTAGCTGCTTTTTCAAGTGAGGTTTAACATTCATACAGTGCATAAATCTTGTATGTGTACAGCTTAAGGAATGTTTGCATTCGTACACCCGTGTGCTCACAACCCAGACGCAGGGCATTTTCCACGGCCCTGCTCTGCCAGTGCCCAGCCCCAGAGAGCTACCCCAACTCCTGTCACTGTTTGCTTGCTCTTGAACTTCATATAAAAAGAATTACGTAGTATGTATTCTTCGGCGTCTGGCTTCAATATTATGTCTGTGAGATTCACCCACGTCTCTGGGTATTTCAGGAGTTCATTAACAGGAGGGTTTTTCATATACACTTTTTTAAAACAGATTAAGGGAGTTCCTTTATAATGTATTTTTAATTAGCAGAGGGTTTTTTATCATGAATAAGTGTTGAATTTGATCAAACGTTTTTCTGCATCGGTGGGCATGATCATACAATTTTTCCTCTTTATTCTGTTATTAAGGCAAATTATATTGATCGATTTTCAAATGTTAAACCAATCTTGTATTTCTGGAATAAACTTTACTTGGTCATGAGCTTTTATCCTTTTAATATATTTCCAGATTTGATTTACTAATGTTCTATTTCGGATTTTTCCTCTCTATTCATGAGAGAGGTAAGCCTGTAGACTTGTTATTGTAAGGTTCTTGGCAAGTTGTAATATCAGGGTTTTGCTGGCCTCACACAACGAGTTGAGAGGTTCTCTCTTTTCCTTTGTGCTCTGTATGAGTTTGTATAAGATTGGCATTGTTTCTTAAATGTTCAGAAAATTACCAGTGAATCAATCTGAGTCTGGACTTTTCTTCGAGAGAGGGTTTTTAATTACAGATTTAATTATTTTTAACAGTATAGATTCTTTGGATTTTCTATTTAATCTTGTACTAGTTTTGCTGAAGTGTTGTTTTTAAAGAATGTGTTCATTTCATCCAGGTTATCACTTTTATTGGCATAAAGTTGTTTGTAATACCCTCTAGTTACTTTTTTTTTTTTTTTTTTAGATAAGTTCTTGCTGTGTCACTCACAGCAACCTCAAACTCCTGGGCTCAAGCAATCCTCCTGCCTCAGCCTCCTGAGTAGCTAGGACTACAGGCGCGCACCACTACACCTGGCTAATATTTCTATTTTTTGTAGATACGGGGTCTCACTCTTGCTCAGGCTGGTCTCAAACTCCCGACCTCAAGGGATCCTCCTGCCTCAGCCTCCAAAAGTACTAGGATTACAGGTGTGAGCCACCACGCCCAGCCCTCTAGTTATATTTAAAATGTCATTATGATCTGTAGTGATGAGCCCTTTTTATTTTTGATATTGGGATAAAAAAAGTGGGTTTTTTGTTCCCCCGACCACTGGTCGGTATTGAAGGAATTATCAATTTTATTAATATTTTCAAACACCTAATTGGCTTTGTGCATTTTCTCTGTTGCATATCCATTCTCTAGTTCATCGATTTCTACTTGAGTTCATTCTTTCCACTTTCTTTAGGTTTAATTTACTGGGATTTCTTTTTCCCTCTAGTTGCACAAGACAGGAGCTTAGATCGTTGATTTTCAGTCTTCTTATTTTCTAACACATGCATTTAGAGCTGAAAATTTCCACTTAAGCACATCTTTAGCTGCTTCCCACAAGTTTCAGTACATTTATTATCATTGTCATTCAGGGGGTTCAGAGATTTTCTAATTTCCATTGTGATTTCTTCTCTGACCCACGGGTTATTCAGAAGTGTGTTGCTTAATTTCCAAACAGTTGGGGATTTTCCAATGATCTTTCTGTTATTAATTTCTTGTTTAATTGCACCGTGGTCGGAGAACACACTCTTGTACAATTCCAGCCCTTTGAAATCTGCCGGGACTTGCTCTAGGGCCGCAGATGGTCTGTCCAGCGAATGCTCCACGGCTCCGTCACCCTGTCCTGCCCTGGCGCCATTGACAGCGTGTGTTTCAGCATGTGCTCCTTTATTATTGCTTTAAATAGTCAATATGTTTATATATTTACCTAATGTTTTCGCTTTTCTGTGTTCTTCGTTGCTTGCTGCCGCCTGGTACGTCCGTTGGGGTCCCTCTCCTCCAGCCGGGAGAACTTGCTCCGGGGTTGCTTGGAGTGTGGATCCACCGGTGACGAATTCTCCCCACTTTTATTTGAAGATATGTTTGTTTAGTCTTCGTTTCTGAAGAATATCTCTTCCAAAAGGTTAGCAGGGTTTGTTTGGCTTTTTTCTTTCAGCAATTTAAAGATGTTATTCCATTGTCTCCTGGATTCCAAAAATGTGAAATGCTTCACCAATTTGCACGTCACCCTTGGGGGCCATGCCGTCTTCCATGTGTCATTCCAACTGCAGCGTGTGTGTTGTCCAAACAAGCACATACCATAGTTTTAAAAACATTTGTACCTGTCCTTTAAGACAACCTTTCTTCCCAGCTTCTCGGTCAGGCTTCTCCCCTGAGTGAGGAGCAGCTAGGGAGAGGCCACGCACCCTCTGGGTGTCTTCTTGGTGGGGTCTCCAAAAGGGTCTGAGTAAATTATACCCTCCCTCCTCGCCCAGGCTCTGGGCAAGCGAAGAAGAAACACAAGGGAGAGGCAGACGTAGCACCAAACACCCCCTTGCATTCTGGACACGGGGGTCCCAAGTCAAGGGGACGGGTGGATATTTGGAACGAGGACCTTTCTCACTCAACTCAGAGCCCCATCCTCTGAGGCAAGTGTCATTAGTGCCACCTGACAGAAGGCCAAAGGTCATAGCAGCCAGGTCAGGATTCAAATCCAAGCTGGTCTCAACTAAACAATGTATTTTGGTGTTTTTGTTGTTGTTTTTGTTGTTTAGAGAGACAGGGTCTTGCTATATTGCCCAGGCTAGTCTTGAACTCCCGGGCAAGTGATCCTCCCATGTTAGCCTCCTGAGTCTCCGGGTCTACAGACAGGTGCCACCACACCCAGAGTCAACTAAATAAGGTATGTAGTACCCAAAATAGCACTCCCCACAAGGCGGGTTTATTAAACGGAGTAGAATATATCTATTTATTGTATATGAAATGATAGCATCAAGCCATCCTCCCCCTTGCTCATAATACCTCAGCTATGTCAGCTCTTTTGAGCTTCTAAAACATTGCAAACTCTTTCCCACCTTGGAGTCCTTCTAGATGCTGTTCCCTCCATTAATGTGCTCGTCCTCGCCACCCAGCCAACTCCCATTCCTGCAGGTCTTCGTGGAAATGTTCCTTTTATAGTTGTCCATTTAAATCGGGTCCCCTTTATAACCTTTTATGATTCCTATTCATGTTTTTCTTCCTAGAACTTACTCTCTTTGTGATAACAGAGTCTTGTTATTTATGTATGTTGCCGCCCTTAGACCACAAGCTCCTTGAAGGCAGGGGTACATCGACTTGTTCCCGCCATTCTCTCAGCGCCAGCCGGGTACCTGGCCCCTTTTGTGTTCACACGCGTCCACGCCGATCCCCCACCCCGCCTCCTGTCTTTTCTGCACAGGTTTCTTTCTCCTCCCAGGAGGGGCTGAGCCGGTCGCCGCTCTCCCTCTCTTCCAGCCCGAGTCTAGTGGAGACAAGCCGGGGAATTTTCTGGGAGCTGCACAGGTGAGTGGAGCTGGATACCTGGCGTGACCGTACTGGCTGGGTCATAGCAGTATGATAACGCGTTTACCAGAGTCATCTTTGGCAAAGGCTCCGGGATGGAACATGCACGTGAGCGATGCCCCTTCTGTGACGCGCCCGCCGCTCTCTCCAGTCAGGTGGGGTGGGGGCGTGGGCACCAGGTGAGGAGGTCTGGGGGGCACTGGAGTTGGGGAATTTATGTGCCAGATATGGACTGGGTCTCGTCTCATTTTCAAGAAGCTTAGACAACCCTGCTCATATTAGAATGCTTTCGCCACGTTCTGTCCTGCTGTGTCTGCGGCAAGTCGTGTCTGCACACCTGGTTTCCGCCCCTACAGAGTAAGGATTCTGTTATCTTTTCCTCATTCCACAGAACACCCAGCCCGATGCTGGGCCCAGCGACTGCTCCGCGGAACGGGCCTCTTTCGGTACCGAGTGCTTTTCAGTGCTACGGTGCTGGGAGCAACGGAACCCACTTTGAGCCGGGCATTGTGGACGTCCGCACTCGCCAGCTCTCACCCGCGCGGCACAGTCTGTGTCTATTTGACAGATGAAGATGCTGGGGCCCAGGTTTGCGGTGTTCTCACCTCTAGAAAGAAGAGGTCTGGGCACAGCTCCTCGACTCAGGGTGGGAGTATAAATAGGGAAAAAATAAAACAAAACCGAAAGCACCAACAATCTCTAATGGCGTTGAAAACAATTCCTTAAGATAGTGAAACATAAAGCTGAGAAATTCTGTTCCCTTCTTTGCGCCCCCGGCTTGCCGACAGGACAAGGTCAGGCTGCGCTGCAGGGTGTTCTCCGCGCCGGGCTGCCCTGGCGCGACTCTCCTGTCTGCAGCGTGGGCCACGTGCATTTCATCGTGGGGAGTGGCACTGAGCTCTGCTGGCACTGGCAGGTCTCGCCCTGGAATTCCTTCCCGGGGATTGCGTGAAACAAAACAAACCAACCCCCAAACCTCTAACAAGATGGGATATAGCGAATCAATGAAAATGCAGCAGAAAGGGGCGCTCGCTTCAGTAAGATATTTCCAGAAACCCAGGCACCCCTGATCTGAATGACGGGAACGCCACGGCAGGTGACTGACCTACACTGCGGCGCCGGAGCTGACCTTCAGGTGCCCTGGAACCACTCAAGAAAGATTAGAGCGCAAACTGACTAACTTCAGCAAAACACCCTTGCGGCCATCCTGCTGTGGCTGTGCCAAGTTCAGTCATCGCACTCTAGGGCAGGAGTAATGAGTTTAGCAAAAATAAATAAAAATAGCCCGGCGGGCAGCGGCGCTATGGATCCGGCGCCGTTCCACAGCCACGGGGCCACGCGCAGCGCAGCCAGAGGTGGCCTTCTCTGCATCCTTCAAAGAGTCCTTTTTTCCCTTTCTTGTGATGCTAGCATAGCTGTGAGGGGCACACTGAACACAATTCAGACACGTGTTTAGGGAGACACGGCGTCTGTCGTCTGGAAATGGCCGCAGGCAGGTAACCCACCGACGGGGGAGACGGCTTTGGGAGGAGTCGGACCTGAGCCCAGGCAGCCACTCACTGGCCAGCCACGTGGGCTGGGCGGGTCACTTCAACTCTCGGAGTCTGCGTCCTGGTGGATAAAGTGGCAATAATGCCTTGCACCGTGGCTGTTAGGGGACTGAGACAGCGCGCGGCGGGGCCCAGCCTGACCCCACTCAGGGCGCCGTAAACGCGAGCTGGCTGTCTCTGCCCGTGCTCACAACTGTCACTACAGCTAACTACACGCTCTCTCCATTTTAACCAGGGGGTGGGGCTGAACCATCATTTCTGCGAGGACCCCCTAGATCCTGAGAGGTGAGAAAATGACGTCTCGGGGGAGGGGGGCCCGGTGCAGGCACTTGACCAGGTCCCAAAGCTGGTCCAAAGCTGAGCTGGAATTAAAGACAGAGCTTCCTTTGCTCGCTTTTCCTCCCGTCCTCCCTCCCTTCCTCCCTGTCTTGTTTAAATTCCCTCCTAAAGAGTCAAGTTCAGCTTTTTGAAGTGCGACCCTTCAAGGTAGCAGTCATTTGAGTAGGTTCTCAATATGTCACTTGAATTGTTACTGTAAGGACCTTCCTTCCCACCCGCCCCGGCCCCGGCCCCATCCCTGCCTGGAAGTCGGGGACCAGGCAGATAGCGGGGCGTGCGAGGCTGCCGTCAGCCGGCCAGCGCGGTCCAGTTAGCTGGCGTTGGCGCGGCTGACCTCCAGTCACTCCCTCGTGAATCATCTTCTTCTCTGTCACACTGTTAATCTCATCGCATAGTCACACTTCCTCCGAGGGGTCTGCGAGGAAAATGAATTCATTTGGGCAACTTAATAACTGCGGGGGAAAGCATGGGACTTGAGGCTCAAGATGGCACGCGGGTTATTTTTAAGTCACTGCCGAGTTTTGTCCTGGCGGGTCCTCCGCAGTCAGCCCTCTCCGGCTGTGACCCAGGCGGCAGGGTGTGGGCCGCCAGCTCCTGCGTTTGCGGCTTTGTCCGGCAGAGCGCGGCAGGAGCCCGGGCTTGAGGCGAAGCCATAGTTGGATCAGATACACCTGAGGTTCCCATTTGAAACTGTTTTAAAGAGAGGGAGCAGGAGGTGACGTGGTAGAAGGCGCTCTCGTCCTGGGAGGCAGCAGGAGGAGGGAAGGGTGACCTGGCGCCAGCCCAGCGCAAGGTGGAATCAACAAAGCTCAGCGAGTCACAAATGCCTTTCACAGGTCCACGGAGTCCCTCCAGTGCACCTGCGACCTGCTGGACCATGAGGACAGGTAATAGTCGCGGACATTACTGAGGATTAGGAGATACATGCACAAGAACCCCAGAGGTGGCCCAGCTGAGGGCAGTGTGGATGAGAACGGGGTTCACTGTGTCAGAGGAGGGATGCACAACCCCGAGTCAGCCACCAAGACCTCGGGGGTGGGGAGGGGGACAGGCAAAATGACCAGAGAAACTGCAGTATTTGCCTTCTGGGGGCCAAGAAATGCCGCCGTCTCCCTGCCGGCAAGGGAGGGAGGCAGAGAGGGAGGGGGCTGGGGCTTGGCTCTCCTTGCTCAGCTCTCATTGCCCTGGCAACGCAGCCTGCCTCAGTTCAGGGAATTAGAATGAAAAAGCCGCATGCAAATGAGGTAAATTGCAATTAGGGGAGAATTGCAAACACTTGGTCTACCCTGGGGGACCCACAGGAAGGAGTCTGGGAGGGATTTGTGCGGCAGTCAGAGAATGAAACCGGGAAGGAAGAGCTGGGCATTGTGTAAAAGCCTACAGCGGGCCTGGGTGCCCAGGGGGATCCCCCTTCACTTTGGCGGTGGTCAGGCGAATAGCGCTCGGGCCAGAGCAAGGCGGCTGCCACATACGCCAGAGGGAACAGGTCGGGCCATCAGCAACTGCCACGATTGTCTCCTTCTTACAGATGAGAAAACAGAGGCTTAGAAAGATTTTTTTGACTTACCCAAGCTCACACACTATATGTGCCAGTTTCCAGACCAGTCAGCCATTCACTCATGGAGAACCCCAGGTGGCGAGGCCAAAGAATTCTTCTCAAAGATGAACCTTCCGTATTCTGACATTTGGGGAGCTGCTATCCACCTGGTTGCTCCACCTGAAACCCACCAACACAGCCCTGCCTGCCTGTATCATTAATGACTCGTTAGAAAATGTGAGAGACAACCTAAGTACCACCTGCAGACTTTGAGGAAGCCCTCTGACATTTGAGATCGAAGTAAATAAACAGGGCTGCAGGCGCCAGTGGCTCATGCCTATAATCCTAGTACTTTGGGAGGCTGAAACAGGAGGATTGCTTAAGGCCAGGAGTTAGAGACCAGCTGGGCAACATAGGGAGACCCCATTTCTACAAAAAAAATTTAAAAATTAGCTGAGCATGCTGGTGTATGCCTGTAGTCCCAGATACTTAGGAGACTGAGGTGGGAGGATGCCTTGAGCCCAGGTGTTAGAGGTTACAGTGAGCCGTGATCCTGTCACTGCCCTTCAGCCTGGGCAACCGAGCAAGATCCTGTCTCTTAAAATAAAAAAAAAGGGCCGCGCGCTGTGGCTCACGCCTGTAATCCTAGCTCTCTGGGAGGCGGTGGATTGTTCGAGCTCAGGAGTTCGAAACCAGCCTGAGCAAGAGCGAGACCCTGTCTCTACTAAAAATAGAAATTAATTGGACAACTAAAAATATATAGAAAAAACTAGCCGGGCATGGTGGCCCATGCTACTCGGGTAGTCCCAGCTACCTGGGAGGCTGAGGCAGGAGGATTGCTTGAGCCCAGGAGTTTGAGGTTGCTGTGAGCTAAGATGGCGCCACGGCACTCTAGCCGGGGCAACACAGTGAGACTCTGTCTCAAAAAAAAAATAAAAAGGCAAACAGAAAAAAGAGTTCCTGAAGTAACAGAATTAAGGGAATGGGTGAGAACTTCAAAAACAACAACCACAACCCCAAAACCTTTAATCAGAATCCTTAGAGAAGATGCTGCATTCGTAAAACAAGAACAGGTACCCTGAGAAAGGAACATTCTGAAGGCAGGAGAGAGATCCTGCCTACGGTGATTAGCAGAGCAAGAAATAAAGGAATAAATACGTTGCCAAAAGAAGGCAGCAGAGGAAGAGAACAAGAGGTGTGGGGAGAAGGGAACTCCGAGTGGAGGCAGGCGCAGGAGCAGGTTTCGGGCCCCGCCTCTGGGTCCCCGGTGACCGTCGGCCCGTCCAGCAGCAGCTCGCCCCACCCCCGCCACTGGCCGAGTGCCCCATCTCTCCTTTCCCCACGGGTCACGAAGCAAGTTGTCTACTTTTCTCTCTAGCTCGCCCCCCTTGAGGTGATTCCTTACCCCCCGAGCCACAACGTCCTCTGGTCCGCAGCCTGAGTTTGAGGGGACGGGAGGGGCGCAGTGTTTATTTTCCTAACCGACAGGTAGCCTGGGATCATGACCTAACTTCAAACCACCCAAGCAAGAATGTGCTCCTATTGTTCTGTCCGAAGAAGCCACCTTAGTGTGCAGTTCGGGGTCCACCCTGGAAAACACAAATCATGGAAACCAAGACATGAGGGACTGGGCTGATAAATACCTCGGAGACAGAGGAGCCAGCTAATCACTGCTCCAGAGAGCGGCAAGCTCCGAGTCCCCCGAACCAGCGGCGTCTCAAGGTGTGACTAGTGTCATTTGTCTTTCACCAAAAGCATCTTCGGGGAGACTGGGCATTTGAAGAAACAGTCAGATTTAAAATATTTACGTTTATCTTTGTTGTCCTTATATAGCAGAGCATTCGCTGAGCTGAAAGTGAAAAAACAGTCATGCGTGCTTTGAAGTCACAGAGACGTGGGTAAAATTCCTGTTTCTGCCACGTGCTGGCCGGGTGATCTGGGACAAATCCCTGGGGCTCGATGAAATCTAGTTTCCTCGTCTGCACATAGGGCAGGATAATCTTTACCCGTAAACCCGAGGCAAGGATCAAGTGAGTCTCCCCTGCTCCAGGGGAGCCCCTGCCCTTGAGGGGTCCCTGTTCTTATTCCCCTAATGCCTGTGGGAAGTCCCCCTTCGAGACACAGCCTCGTCCTCCTAGCAACCAGCTGCTGATGCCCTGTGGGGTACGCACCACGGGCAGGAGCACTTCCAGGTGCTTCAGAGGCAACACTCATTCAGTACTGACATGACCCTCTGAGCTAGGGTTTCTTTGAATCACCTCCTTTTGCCAATAGGGAAACTGAGGCACAGTGTGGTTGTATAATGGAGCCGAGGTCATATGCCAGCAGCAGCAGAAGAAGAAATTGCCGGCAGGGGACCGTGGCCTTCCACTCCCGTACTCTAGGGCCTGGAAACACTTTAAAACATGTATCTTCTGGCTGGGCAAAGTGGCTCACTCCTGTCATCCTAGCACTTCGGGAGGCCAAGGTGGGAGGATCACTTGAGGTCAGGAGTTTGAGACCAGCCTGAGCAATGGTGAGAACGCATCTCTACCAAAAATAGAAAAATTAGCCGGGTGCGGTAGCGTGTGCCTGTAGTCCCAGCTACTCGGGAGGCTGAGGCAAGAGGATCACTTGAGGTTTGAGGTTGCAGTGAGCTAGAGTGATGCCACTGAACTCTAGCTCAGGTGACAGAGTGAGACACTGTCTCAAAATACATATCTTCTCAGGTGGGTTTCCATCAGGATACTATATTCTAAAACCATCCGCTTTGTTTACATTGGGCCTTTCTTAAAAGTCCACTCAAAGTTAGCATAACTGGGTCTTTAAGAAAAAAAGAAAAGCTCCCTGAGGAAAAACAGCACAGGTGACTTTTCCTTGGTGACTTTGGGACTCTGGGTGCAGGGATGAGCCAGGATCTCCCGCCAGATCCTGCCGTGCTCTCAGAAACTCGGGGTTAGGCCTCAGGTAGGTTCTGGTCGTAGCGCCAACCATGATCAGCTCCGAGTGGCCTTTGCTGGGTGAGGAGGACCGGGGGTCTCCACGCCTGCGTCACCGTGAGCTAAATATTACAGAATGTTCCAGGTCCCTTCTGTGCGTGAATTTAACGCTGTCAAATGGACAGCAGCAGGCCAGGAATGTTCCATTTACTCGGGGACTTTAAGCTTTCTATTCTTCTAAGTCCCTTAGCATATGTTCGAATGAACCCGGCACTGGAGTCGTTCAGAGGAGGCACAGAGATGGAGGTGAGGTGTGCGGAGTCACGCGCAGTTTAGAAGCCTGACTAGCGTCCAGCAGCCGCCGAAGCCGTGCCCGTTTGCGTGGAGGTGGGCGGGTCAGGTGGGGAGAGGGCGGGTGACGTTTTATGAGAAGTGACGGCTGTATTCCCGCTCCTCCCGTCTCCCGCCAACTGTCATTCCCTGCTCATTTGCCGGGCACCGAGCTGCGGACAGGCCGTCCTGCCAGGGGAAAGGTTTTAAAAAGAGTCAGTCAAATTTTTGCTGGAAACCTTGAGGTGCAGGAGACAGGACTGGGTGGTCTCCCCTATGAACACGCCAGTCAAGCTAGGCTCACAAAAGGGTCAGGTTTGGACAAGCAAGGCCGAGTTTGGTTAAAATGGAAAAGTTTGGTTAAGTGGAAAATTTTGGTGCTTTCTCACGGTTTTGGCCCCAGACCAACTCAGTTCCACTCCAGAGAGTCCAACGTTCCCAACCTAAAACGTCAGATTTCCAGTTAGTTTCAGAAAGACAGGACTCAGCAAAACGGATCTATCCCGGCTTCCCGTTTCCCGCTGTCGCGTGTCTCCACCCCCCAGACCAGACCTCCTGAGGCCGGGGCTGCGCCTTGCCCTGCGGGGACACCCGCCGTTGGCTGAAAGAATAAGCAAATGCCTCCTTCCTCAGCTGCCCTCGACACTGAGTTTCACCTTGACCGTGACTCGTGCTTCTCAGACCCCAGGTGCAGCCGCTGCCGCAGCAGAGGGGCCCCCGGTAGAGTGGAGGGATGTTCACTCATGCGAGGGAAACTTGGCTCAGCCCCTCGTCTTCTGCCTGCTGGAAAACATTCTAGTTTCTCCTCAGCAAGTGGATTTCCCTTCCCAGGCCTTCTATTTTTTGTATAGGTTTGTCCCCCAAAAGGAAAAATGGCAAAATTCTCCTAAAAGAATGTTCTCCGCAGCCATGGCGGATCAAAGAAAACATTGCTGAGCTGGACGTGAGTCTTAACCTCTGTCCACTCTGTCCTTAGCCATCTGACTGTCTGTCGGGCTAGATTCCTTCGCAGGTGTTTGTGCTGAAGAAATTTGCTTTGCTGCCCTTTGAGCTATTGTGGATAAATGGGCTTTTTAGTGGGCAAATCCAGAACTTTCCATCCTCATGGGCCAACACTGTGAGCTCTCATTGAGTCTACAGCGGGGTCCTGTACATGAGCGAGGAGATTACCAAAGTTTTTAAAGTCAACTCAGAAAATAAATCAACATTTTTGTTTGTCCGTAAGAGCTGATGGCACATATATTTACATATGTGCGTGTGTGCACATACACGTATGTAAATAAATGACACACCTTGGTGAAAGCAATGTTATTTGGTTAAGACTGAAGGCATTGTTGGGAAGGAAGGGGGTGGAATTAGATGTTGACACAGAAGGTGTTTCAAATGTCAGATTTCAGTGGTAATGGGAAGGAAAAGAAAAATGGCTCCTTCAGAGTGTATCAATTCATCATTTTCCCATTGGCAAACACTGGAAAAAGCGAGAGAAGCCGTGTGCCTTTCCTTGAGAGCTGCCCTTTAGTTCCCAGAGAGATGAAGTTTGGGCTGATGTCAAGGTTGCTAAGGAAACAATGTCTGCTTATGAATAGCAAAGCAAATAGACATATAAAACGTGAGTAAATCATTAATTGATTAATATTATTATTGATGGGATCTGGAGAGACTTACATATTCCTTCTTTATTCCAAGTCCTCAAAAGTTTTCTTTCATCACAAAGCAAACACTCGGACGGCCACTTCATGGACCATTATTCCCTCTGTGCCCCACGCTCCGGTGAGGACGAAGGGCTCGCTCTCAGATTTTAATGGATCAAAGAAAATGGTAGACCAGGCAAAAGAAGTGTGCTTCGTGTTTTTGGGGTTTTTTTAATTGATGGCTGTGGTTTTTGCAGAGAATGGAAAATGCATTAAGGATGGTTTGACTTCAACACAAAGCACATTTTGGTTTGACAAACAGATTTGAGTAGAGGCTGAGCCACATCTTCTGACCACAATTTTGTCTGTGTTGATGGCTCCTCTTTCAGTGGTCAGATTTCATGGCAAAGGGGCAGGCCGGAGGCGTGCTGAGCAGTGCCAGCTGCAGGGTGGCGTGGGGTGCAGGGAAGGCCAGGGGTGCAGGCTGCCAGCGTGCATGCACGCAAAGCTGGGAGGGACGCAGGCCGCTGCAAGGCCAGGGCACCACGGGGAGGCTGCTCTTGGGACAGGAGGGAGTCTCCCACCTTCCTATTAGCCCAGGCCGGCAGAGTGAGTCAGCGTTTTCTCCTCTGGGCCCACCAGCCCTGCAGGTCACCTTGGAGGCTGGTGAGAGGAGAACTAGCTGGTTGGGTTTTTCCTTTATGCCTCTGGCCCCATCGTGGATCCAAACCCCTTCCCCTTGGCCTCCTCCTTCCCTCAGGACTGCAGGTCTGCATTGTGACCACGACCACTGCCACCCAGGGAGTGTGAGGCTGGAGACAGGCCGTCTCCTGCGAGGCCACACCTGGGGTGGCAGAGAGGCCTGGCTCACAGCATGCTGTCCTCCCTGCAAGCCTCCTGGAGCTGCACCTGCCTCGGTGTGTGACCCGAGCCGGTCTCTAAACCTCTCTGTGCCCTGATGTCCTCCTCTACATACTGGGGACAGGCACAGCACCTACCTCGAAGGGCTGCTGAGCGCGCGGCTTTGCAGGCGTCGCCCATATTCCAAGACGGGAAGCAGAGCCCAGCGAGACTCGGCTTGGTCGGCCACACGCCCGCTTTCTGGCCCCTGCTCTAGACACCGCGGGTGCCCTCGGAGCCGCCACAGCCCCGTCCAGCCACTCTTCCCTTAGGCTGAGGGGGATAAACCGTCTGGCATCACCCACACTGTGCTCCTCTCCGCTGGGGGGTTTGCCTGGAGTTTGGGAGGCCGAGATGCAGGGATGCCGGGGCAGATGCCAGCGAGATGCTGACCTGGACATAATGAAGGGTTGTTGACTGAATAAGCTCAGTCCCCGCAGGGAGGTGCTACCGCGAGGGGAGACAGGTAGAGCCACAGCCCGCGGTGCCTGGGCACAGGTAGGCGTGAGGTGGGGGCAGGGCCTGGGAGAGCCTCCCAAAGGAGGTGGCTTTTGAGGGGGGTCTTGAAGAGTGGAAAGAAGCCTGGCGGAGGCTCCGGAAGCCAAAGGGGCAGAGCCGTGCAGGCGTGGGGTGCGGGCGCCATTGTCCCAGGACAGCAGCAAGGAGAGTTTCTATTCCTTCCTCCTCCCGGTGAATAATCCCGTCCTCCGGGCCCCCGGCAGGTGAGGGGGAAGCTTCATTACCTGAGCCCAAGCCTCCTCAGGCAGACCCCACCCAGCCCTCCTTCCACCCGGGAGCTGGTGTGGGGCCTTGGGAGAGTCCCTGTGTCCCAGGAGGGAGGGGCTGTGGAGCTGTGCTTGGACAGCAGCACCCGGGTGACCCTCCTCATCACCGGGCTCCTGCTCTGAGGAACACGTGCCTGTCGGCCCATCGGAAGGAACAGGTTTGGGGGGGGTTGCAGGTGGCCCGTGGGATCAGCTGGGCACCTGTGTCTGTGGCAGCCACACTCAGCTTTGAGGGCAGCCAAGGATTCACGCCGAGAACTTGGGACTGAATACTGGAATGCCCGTGGGCACTCTTCCCGGGCTAACACGGGAGCACGGGCAGGGGAGGAAGAGGAGAGAGGGTCACCTGCACCCTCCCCTTCCACCGCAGAAGAGGCAGAGGGGCACTGCCTTACTCCAGTTCTGTAGATTGGGCAGTCAAGTTTCAGAGAGGTTGCTTGATGTACCTGAAGAAACACAGCTAGGAAGCACAGCACTGGCCCAGCCCAGGACCCTCCAAAGCCCTGGGCACCTCCCTCTGGGCGCGAGGAGCCACAGCCTGGCTCAGCAGCACTCGCCTGTCCCTCGACACTCTGTGCTGGCGCCGGGCGGGGCACGAGGCACAGCGGCCCTGGGGTCCTGGCCCCCGCAGGTGGAGCTTTGACTCGGCCTCACGGGTGTCTGTGGGGTTTATCAGGCTGGCGTTTGAAGAGATCGCAGGAAGGGGCAGAGGGGGCGACGGTCGTGTGTGGAACTCCGTGAGAACGTGGCTGGGGGCTGGGGGCGATGGGAACGTCCACCCTTAGACGAAGCGGAGGCGTGGAAGGCACAGCTGGACCTCCCACCTCTGCTTGCTCTGTGGCTCTCAAATCACCCAAGCCGAGGGCTCAGTGCAGACCCCCGGGCTCGTACCCCAGAGACTCTGGGAAGGTCTGGAGTTTTGGCCAGTGTTGCTGGCGTGGGGTTGTGAAGCAGGGGGTCTGCAGATGGCCAGGGCTGGCGCTGGTTTCCATGGCAGCCGCACTGTGACCGTCGCTGGGCCCTGGGAGGATGGGGCCGGATGGGGCTGGGCTTCCCCCTGGGTTTGGGCGTGGAAGCCACCTGCCCGGGCAACGAGGGAACACGGGTGTTTGGAGCCGTGGGCCTCCTGGCTGCGCACTCTGCTCCCCACAGCCCCCTTTCGTTCGCTGCCTACCAGGCCCCTCGGTGAACCTCTCCGTGGGCATGTTCTCAGAGCTGTAGACATTTCAGAATCGTGGAATAATAGGGTTCAAAATCAAAATCCACCCCTTCCTCCTATCCCAGAAAGGCCTGTCTGGACCCAACTGTGGACAAAAGCGGATCTGCCTCGACCCTGTCCTTTCAATGAAACGCTGTTTCTTTACCTTGTGGTTTTAGATGAGACACCTCCATTGTCTGATTCATAAAGGCAACAGCCTCCAATCCGTGCTATAATTCTGAGCACAAAAACGTCCGCTGCGCGGAGCCCTGCGTTTTCAGGCTCATCCCCCTGCCCGGGGGCGCGGGTCCGTGGAAGGCCGCGCACAGGTGACTGAGGGGCAGGCGGGAGACTGAGGAAGTGCCACGAAGCTCTCTGCGCAGAGACCGCACATTCCAGCCTCCATTACTCCGTTCTCCGCGTTGTTGACAGGTCCCGAGCAGATTCTTTCCACGGGGACTCAGCCCTCATACGACATGAATGGGCTCGTTTTATATCAGAAGGCTGAATTTTAACTGACAAATTGGACAGGTTCCCTAAGGCAAGGTTACTAAGCTTTGTCATTCTCGCTAAAAATGTGATTTATAATATATTCCTGTGTGCTAGACACTCCTTTCCCCAGGAATGAAGACCCAGCATGGAAACAGGAGGTCTCCTTGATATCTGGACCCCGTATAAAAATATGGTCCTCAAAAGTTTTCCTTAGTATGTGGATGGGTGCAGAAGTCCACGTGCAGCATGGCCAATGGGCTTCATTTCATTATGTTTTAATGATATTTTAAGCAGTCAAACACTTAAAATTCAGGGCAGGGCAAGAATAACCCACAATTTACTTTAGAATTTTATGTTCTAAAGGAAAGACCTAAGGGTTTGATGAAAGAAATTATATTTCCTAGCACCTCTTCTTCCAGTTTGTAAAGTAAAAACAGTATTTGTTGCTTCTTAAATACTCTGATGTTTATGAATGCAGAATGTCAGATATTCGAGATCAATCCACGCCTTCAGCCAACCTTCCTCAGAGATCCTTTGTAAAACCACACACAGAAAAGCAGGTGAAGCCATCTGACTTCTGAGACGTGGGAGTTAAAGTTGCAAACTCATTTTGCCCAGATAACCAGGAACACTCCGAGCCGTCTGAGTGGGCAGAAGCAGATTTGATCTCTGCGTCTGATTGCTTAGCAGAAGTCAAGCGGCCAATTTTTCAACAATGTCTCCATATCATGAAACTTCCTAAAAATCTTCAAGGGGGTAACTTGAGCTCATGAAAAATGATCCCGAATGTCAATAGGACAAAGCTTCCCTTCCAAGATACGATTGGGGGGCTTGAAGCAGGCCTTTCACATCCGACTCGACAAGGAGCTTTTCTCTTTGTTCCGCCCGCTCCAGAGGGCTTGAGCGGGGCTTTGCCATTTCTTTGTTAAGAGGAAAGGTTAAAAAAAAGTATATAATAGTATTAATTTAAAATTGAATTCATCCAATAGGAATGTTCATTTTTACCCAGGATTTTTTCGCTTGAAAACAATACTAGTTTTTCTAGGTAACGTATGTCTTCTACTTAATTGTGTGCATATCTGAGCGTCTCAGTTCTTTGTTCAGAACTCTGGCGAGGGACATACTGACCGTACGTGCGAAGGATTGCTGAGAGGGCTGATGTAATCTTCAGGTTCCACCGAGCGACACCCGGTGTCTGGAATCCGTGACGTCCAGGCTGCTGAGGGCTGGTCTGGAGTTTAATGCCACATGGTGACAGAAACACCGACAAATAAACAGTAGCCCCAGAAGGGACTTGAATCCTGATTGTTTTCAACCGAGGACAATTTTGAAAAGGACTGCTGTAAGGAATGCAGGAAGTTGGGCTCAAAATGACAATATTTGCAGGGAATATGAAAGCTGTTTGTAGGCAGCACATGAAAAACAAAAATTATTCTGAATTGGTTCAGAAGGCTGAACAAGAATAAATGTGGAAAAACTGTATTTTTTTTTTTTTTGAGATAAAGTCTTGTTCTGTCACCTAGGCTATTGTGCTGTGGTGTCATCATAGCTCATTGCAACCTCACACTCCTGGGCTAAGGCGATCCTCCTGCCCCAGCCTCCTGAGTAGTTGGAACTACAGGCGTGCACCGCCATGCCCAGCTAATTTTTCTATCTTTTATAGACACAGGGCCTTGCTCTTCTTCAGGCTGGTCTTGAACTCCTGCGCTCAAGCAATCCTCCCACTGGGCCTCCCAAAGTGTTAGAATTACAGGCATGAGCCACCGCACCTGGCCCAAAACTGCATTTTGACTGAGGACCAGGGAGACCTTTCTGGAAGAACTGCTCAGTTCCCAAGTCCCCAAGGTGTTTATGTTCAGACTAGAGTACTGACTCACGATCCAGGGCTCTTTCCTCGGACAGATGGACAGATTGTTCTTTGAGCACTTACCACCAGCAAAGCCCTGTGTGGAGAGCTTGGCCCCCATGAGCAAATGTAACCTGTTAGGAGTGCTATAGGAGCTTCGCAGGTGGGCCTCGGCCATTCCCCCAGCCCACTCCAGTTCCCCAAGGAGGTTGGGCCGAGCCGTGAGCAGAGGGTGTGTGTGGTGGGGTTGGGGACCCTCAGGGGCAGAGAAAGAACCACGGAAGTTTGGAGCTGAGAGGAAAGCCCTCTCCCCACTTCCTGACGCACTGAGGTCTTCCAGATGGTGTCCGAGCCAGGACCAGGACCCAGAGTCCTCACACAAGGCTCTTCCCTCCGAGAGGGGAGTGAGGTGAGCTCTGCCAGAGAAGCACCTGCCCAGGTTCTCCTTGTACTCAGCATCCTCAGCTCTGGGAGCCCACCTGGGCCTGCCTGGTGGCCGGCTCATCTGCAGGAGGCACTTCCCCAAGTGTCCACCAGGTGGCACTCCGTGGTCTCAAATGGCTGCTCTCGGTGTCAGACAGCGAGCGGCTTTCTTCACTCTGGTTGGTTTTTCTCCTCTCTGCCTCCAGCACCAACATTTCACAATTCTCCGTGGCAGATATTTATCCTTTCCTGCTAAGCGGCCTTGCCTCTTCTCTCCCTGCGCCTGCCTCCTCAACACGCTTCCCCTCCTTTTGTGGCCCCTTTTGCTGGCCATGTCCCACCAGGGTCTCACAACACAACGGCGTGATTTCCGGGGCTGAGGACACCGTAGAATTCCATGGGAACGGCCCTGGGAGTGCTCAGAGAGCAGGGGAGGCCAGCGGCGGCTCCCCTGTCCTCCTGGGCATCCCTGACCCGGGAACGAGTGTCTCCAGGCCCAGCCCCCCAGGCCTGGCGGGTCTGACTGCTCAGGCGCCGGCGCGCCTGAGAACACCTGCCTCACCTTCCCGACTGCGAGCCCCGCTAGCGCCCACCTGTTTATTCCCTGTGCCACATCGCAAAGCACGAGGCAGGGTGTAGAGTGTTTGGGGTTGATGTCATGGATGGAAAAAAGAAAAAGAAACATTTTAAGCATAGATAACTGAGATGAGGAAATGCATCCAAAAACAGTAATAGCTCTAATTGTGAAAGTAAAGAAAGCAAGGTGTGTGTCCACAGAGAGGATAGATTTGGGCGGAGCGTGGGGTCCTGGCTTGGGGGGCTTTGGGGACAGCAATGTCGACTTGCACCGTGACGAGGTCTCGGCAGGTCACAAGGGAGGGGCGGGAGCCGCCCAGTGCAGGGCAAGGTGTGCGCCATCCTTGGGGGCAGAAACAGGCGCCTGCGGGGCAGAGAGAGGCCCTGGGCTGCAGCAGGGCGACCAGGAGTGCCTGTGCCCCGTGAGCTACGCGGCCTCCTCCAACCCCTTCCCAGCCTCGGTCTTGCATCCCGACGTCGCAGGTCCTGCACAGACATCTCCTCTCCCAGAAGCCTAGACTTAAAAAATGGCCAAACCGTGAATACTTAACGTTGTTTCCTGGGCGGTATTGTCTGTGGTGGTGGGGTGTGGACTGGAAGTAACGGGAACAACAGCGAACAGAGCAGGGAAGCCCGGCCGAGGGAGGCGCGGTCGCGCTGGGCTGGCCGTCCGCCCTTGAGAGCGCGCGGTCCAGGCCGTCGGGTTGTCTGACCGTCCTGCGACAGCAGACGACAGACGTGGTCGTGCATTTTCGGTGTGGACACTTCTAGGTAGTGGGTGAGCTCGTAAAAGGTGTGATCATGACAGCTACCAGGTGTCGAGCACCTACCAGACGCCAGGCAGGGCTCTGTGAGCTTCCCACACCTCTCTGAGTGCTCACAGTGACCCAGTGAGAGTTCAGACTTGGAAACTGAGTCATAGCAAGCTTACATAACATGCCCAGGTCACGTGGCTGGTGGCATTTGAGACGGGGTTTGGACACAGGCAGCTTGGCTCTGGAGCTTCCCTCTCAACCACAGGTCTGTGTTGACAAGCCCCCACCACGAAGCTTCTGAAAGATATGAATAAACTAGCCTTTCAGGGAGAGTTTCCTGCTTGGACCCGGACCGAGGGGTCCATGTTGGCAGCAGGTATGTGTTAAGAAGCTGGGACAATCCTTCGCCACCTTCCTTGAGGCTAAAACGTTACCAGTTGCAAAGTATCTCCACGTACTTCACGTACCCACACGGCAGCCGGAGCCCACAGCTGCCTGCCTGCTACGCTGGGTTATTTCTGCCCTCTCAGGGCGTCTTCCCGGGCTGTGTGCCCTGCACGCTCCCCCGCCATGGACCCAGCCCACTTCTCAGATCCATGACGCCAGTTCCTGGGGAGGATGTTAGCTCTGAAAATTAAAAGAAGGGCACTTAGCTTGGAAATGTTATGGACAACATAATTCATGAGGATTCGTAATGGCCTAGATGAGGGGGGGCAAACCAGCCAAGGAGAGGAGGAAGTGAATGACATAAAAATTGGGGGCTTGGGAAGACAATGATAGGGTGGTTAAAAAAGGGAAGGATTTGGTATAAAGAAAATAAGTTCTGTTTGAGCAGCGTTTAGTGGTGGCGAGAGTCACTGCCATGGCAGAGAGGCGGAAGCAAGGGTGAGAGGTGAGGGCCAGGGGAGCACATCTGTGAGTCACCTGGAGCCGGACAGAACCAGGAGCACGCGAGGCCTCCCCGCACCTCCCGGTGGTGGCCGTCACCTCGCCCTGCTGCGGCCGCCCACGCCTGGGCCTCGTCCTCGCTCCGAGGCTCCAACTGCGCTCGGGATCCCACTCCCTGACCACAGCTTCCGCAGCGCCGGGCCTCTCACGCCTCCGTGCCGCCACTCCCTGACCTCGTCCTGATCTCGGCTCCCTGCGCTTTCCCGTGGGCACCGGCCGCCCCTTTCGTCCCCAGGCCTCCTGACCGCACAGGACATCATCTCCGCCGCGCTCTTGCCAGCGCCCTCAGCTCCTTGGCCCCTTCGTCCTTCCGCCCCACTCATCCGGCAGAGCCCGGCTGGGGCTTTGCACGGCACCTGTCTCCTCCGCCCCTGCACCAGCCTCCACGCCGGGACAGGAGAAAGCCCACACCGAGGATGTTTGGTGCCCGCAAAGCCACGGCGCCCGGAGTCAGCTGCTTGCTCTGCCCCCCGCCAGCCCGCCCCCTCGTCTCCCCGGCATGTGCGCCAAACCTGTAGCATCCTCTCCCAGCGGAGGACTCTGCCTTCCAGGTCACAAGGGAAACCAGGGGCACGGGCCACCAGTCCTGTGCTCCCTTGCCTAGAAGTGCATTTTCCCTGCCTCTGTCTACTTGGTTGTTCAGCGCTTCCTCTTCTGTGTCGGGACCCTCTGATGGGCGCTAACAAGTGATACAAAGGATCTTTTTTCTTGTTTCCCATCCTCTTGGTTCATTCACATCTTCCGCAGATCTTGTTCCCAGGCTCCCAGCGCTTCTCCTCCAGGCCTCTGGCCAAGCTGTTGGCCACCACTCGTGAGTCTAGATATGCTCCAGCCTTGGGCCACTTCTCTTTCCACCTGAAATAGAGGACCAGGCCCCCCACTCTCAGCTCTGTGCCTGATATTTCAACTCGCTGCGGTCTCTCAAAGCCACCTCTGAATGGGGCTGCAGTGTGGCCACATTCCGCTTTTGGTTGCACCCACAAACCAAATGTGATGGGCAGAAGGGTCCCCCAAAGAGGTCCCCATCCCAATCGCTGGATCTGTGAATACATTAAATTACACGGTAGGGGGGAGTCAAGGTTGCATATGGAATTAAGGTTGCTAATCATCTGATCACGAGAGGGGAGATTATTCTAAGGTGTCTGGGTAGACCCAGTGTGATCACAGGGTCCCTGTAAGTAGAAGAGGGAGGGAGGAGACTCAGTGTCGGAGTCAGGGGTGACGATGGAAGCAGGGCCCAGAGGACGCAGAGTGAGAAAGAGTCACCCCTTCAACCCCGTGTGGCCGGCTTGGAGCGGAGGAAGAGGGCGTGGAGAGCTGAGGGAGGCGAGGAAACGGTCTCCCCAGAAGGAACGCGGCCCTGAGGACCTTGGTTTTAGCCCAGCGAGACCCGTTTCAGTCTTCTGACCTCCAGAACAGTCAGATACCAAATCTGTGCGGTTTTGAGCCACTGAGTTTGTGATCATTCGTTACAGCGGCCATCAGAACCTAACACACCAAGCCCATCTGCGACCCGGTCCTGCTCTTCCTCCTCCTTCCTGTGACCGTAGCCGTTCCCACCCGTGTGGCTGTAGGCGGTGCGAGCTTAGGACACGTCCCATTGCGACGGAGGTGGACGATGAGAGTTTGGGCCACTGGCTCGTGCTGCTTAATTCTGCCGCCCGGCCTCACTGGTGCGCAGAAGACGTGCCATTTCCACCGTAGGATGAATTGCTGCTGCGCCTTGGAGGGTCTGATGGATTCCAGCCCACGGTGGGCGGTACCTGCCACATGGCCATGATTGGGGTTCGATACCTACCAGGAGCTTGTTCTCTTTAAAAGTTTGATGGCTTTTGGTAAATATATTCAGTTGTGCGATCAGCACAATACTCCAGTATTAGATCACTTCCATCGCCCCGACGTTTCCACTGTGGTCCATTTGCAGCCTGCCCTGCGTCCACTTGCAGTCTGTCCCTGTTCCCACCCCCGACCCCAGGCAAACACAGACCTGCTTTCTGTCTCTATAGTTTTTGCTTTTTCTAGAAATTTCATATAAATGTAGTCATACAATAGGTAGTCTTTTTTGGTCTGATTTCTTCCCCTTATGACGTTTTTTAGGTTTATCCATGTTGTATGTATCTTTCCACTCCGACTGGTCAGAACTCAAACATCTCCCAGCCCTGTGTGAGCTCTGAGGATTGCTAAGGTCAGAGCTCCCTGACAGCCCCGTGGACTCTCAGCCGGGGCGCACACAGTTTAATATTTAGTCTGAGACTTGGGCACATTCCTATCTGATTGCTAGAGTTTGTGCGCTGCAAAGCTCCCACCTCCGGAAATTCCAGCCACTTCAGTTTGTAACCTGTGATCTCTGTCCCCTTAATTCAATGAGACCGTCTTGCTGTCCTGGGCGCCTGCCTTCTGCCCAGTGATGCGGGAAGTGAGTCTGGGCAGAAAGGCTGGGGGATCATAACGATCGCTTCATAGATTTCTGTTCTCTCAGGGATCCTAGTCCTATGTCGAGTGTCTCGATGACTATAGTTTTACGGTAAGTCTTGAAATCAAATAATTTAAGTCTTTCAACTTTATTCTTCTTTTTCAAAATTGTTTTGGATATCCTGGGTCCTTTTTCTTTTCATATGAATTTATAAGCAGCTTTTCAAAATCTTTTTACGAAGTCTGTTAAAATTTTAATTGGAATTACATTGAATCACAATAAATCAATGTAAAGATCAATTTGAGGAGAATTGACATCTTAACAATATTGAGTAATCCAGTCCACAGACACGGCCTGTCTTGCCATCGACCTAGGTCTCTTTCATCTTCCTGTTGTACTGTTTTGTGGTTTTCATTATACAGGTCTGGCACATCTTTCATTAGATATATTCTTAGGTATTTTTTGGTATTACAATAAGTGAAGTTTTTAAAATTGAATTTGTAATTGTTCCTTGCTAGTATACAGACATACCTATCCAATTAATTTTCATATATTAACCCTGTATCCTGCAACCTTGCTACTATGTTCGCTTATTAGTTCTAGTATCATTTTTATAGATTCATTAAAACTGTCTACACACACTTTTACTTCTTTCCTAATTTGTAGTCTTTTATTTCGTTTCCTGGCATTGGCCAGGACCTTTAAAATATGAAATGAATGTAGCAAGGACAGACACCTGGCCTTGTTCCTGATCTTATATGGCAGCATTGACTTTTTCACCATTGAGAATGATATTAAGTGGAAGTTTTGTTTTATTTTTGCAGAAGCTTTTAATTAGGTTTTGAAAGTTTCCTTCTATTTCTAGGTTTCTGAGAGTTTTTGCCAAGAGAGGGTATTGAAGTTTATCAAGTGCTTTTTTCTGTATCTATTGAAATGTTCTCTTTTATTCTATTCTCTTTTATTCTTTTAATATTCTTTTCTGTTTTATTCTATTAATATGGTGAATCAAGTTGACTGATTTTTGGATGTTAAACTAGTCTCGTATTTCCAAAATATGCCCCACTTAGTCCTGACGTGCTGTCATTTTTATATATGGTTTGATTTGATTTGCTAATATTTTGTTAGGATTTTTGTGTCTATGATCACGAGGCTTATTGGTCTGTAGTTCTTTTTTCTTGTAAGGTGTTTGTCTGGTTTGGAAACTAGGGTGACAGTAGCCCCTTAAAATGAGTTGAGAAGTGTTACCTCTCTATTTTCTGAAAGAGTTTGTGTAGGATTGATGTTATTTCTTCCTTAGATGCACGGTAGTATTTAGCAATGAAGCCATGTCAGTCTGGAGTTTGCTTTATAGGAAGATTTTTATTTATAAATTCAATTTATTTGATATTAGACTGTTCAAGTTTTATATATTTACTTGGATGAGTTTTGTGTCTTTTAAGGAATTTGTCCATTTCACACAGGTTGTCATGTTTATTGCCATACAGTTGTTCATAATTTACTGTTGTTATTCTTTTTTAGTTGTTGTTGTTTTGTTTTGTTAGTTTTTTTGAGACAGAGTCTCACTCTGTTGCCTGGGCTAGAGTGCCGTGGCATCAGCCTAGCTCACAGCAACCTCAAACTCCTGGGCTCAAGGGATCCTCCCGCCTCAACCTCCCGAGTAGCTGGGACTACAGGATGTGCTACCATGCTCGGCTAATTTTTTTATATATATATTTTTATTTGTCCAGATAATTTCTTTCTATTTTTTAGTAGAGACGGGATCTCACTCTTGCTCAGGCTGGTCTCCAACTCCTGAGCTCAAACAATCCTCCCACCTCCGCCTCCCAGACTGCTGGGATTACAGGCGTGAGCCACCGCACCCGGCCTGTTATTATTCTTTTACGTCTATAGACTCTGTAGTGATGTCTCCACTTTTATTTCTGATATTGAACATTTGTGTCTTCCTCTTATTAGTCAGTCTGGCTAGAAGCTTATCAGTTTTATTACCTTTTCAAAGAACCAGCTTTTGGCTTCACTGATATTCTACATTATTTTTCTATCTTTTATTTCTTATTTTTATTGTTTCCTTTGTACTGCTTGCTTTGGGTTTAACTTGCTTGTCTTTTTTTAGTATCTTAAGGTAGAAGTTTAGATAATGGATTTGAGATCTTTGTTCATTTTCAGTGTAGGCATTTAAAACTATACATTTCCCTCTAAATATTGCTTTAACTTTATCCCACAAATTTTAAAATGACATTCAATATTTAAAAATGTTATTGTATTACTTATGACCTAGACTATGTTCTACCTACGTGCACTTGAAAAGAATGTGATTCCGTCCTTGTGGGGTGTTGGGTTGTATAAATATTAATTAGATAAAGCGGGTTGATGGTGTTGTTCAGATAGTTTATGTCCTTGCAAATTTTTGTCTGGTTGTTTCAGCCATTGCTAAGAGAAGATATTAAAATTTCTAATTATGATTGCACAATTCTCTATTTCCCTTTAATTCTGTCTACTTTTGCTTCATGTATTTGAAACTTTTTTATTGGATAAATATATTTTTATGATTATTATATCTTCCCAATGAATATCTTCCCAATGATGTTCTTTCATCATTACGAGGTGTCTTTGGTAAAACTGTTTCGAAGTTTATTTTATCTGATAGTAATGGAGCCACGACGCATGGCCTGAAAAAATAGTTTTCAGGGTTTATCTTTCTCCATCTATGAAACTTAAACTTATCTGTGTCTTTATACAGTTGTCTTTTTAAAAAATCCATTCTGACAATCTCTAACCTTCAACTGGAGTGTTTATTCTATTGTCCTTTACTGTAATTATTGATATGATTGGGCTGGGTCTATAATTTCATTTTTGTTTTCTGTTTGTCCTCTCTGTTTTTTCCCCTCTCTGTTCCTCCTTTCCTTTTTATTTTCTCATTTGGATGTTTTTTATAATTCCATTTTGATTTCCCTCTTAGCATCTTAGCTATATTTTTGTTGTATTTTTCTAATGGTTGCCTACAGAATACAATATACAGTGAACTCACAGGTCACTGTCTCCTCTGTTCCTTATGTTATTGTGGTTACATGTAATACATTATAAACTTCACGAGAAAATGTTGTAATTTTTTCTATGACAATCATATGGTTTATAAAACAAGAGAAAAAAGCCAAATTGAAAAAAAAGGTCATTTGCATTTACCCACATATCAATTTTTCTGAGGATTTGAGTTTCCATCTGATATCATTTCCTTCAGCCTGAAGAAGTTCCTTTAGCATTTCTAATAAAGCAGTTCTGTTGGTGAGGAAATCTCTTAGTTTTATTTTATCTGAAAATGGCTTAATTTTGTTTTCATTGTTTTTTTTTTTTTTTTTTACACAGAGTCTCACTCTGTCACCATGGGTAGACCGCAGTGGCATCATCACAGCTCACTGCAACCTCAAATTCTCGGGTTCAAGCGATCCTTCTGCCTCAGCCTTCCAAGTAGCTGGGACTGCAGGTGCTCACCACGACAGTTGGATAATTTTTCTATTTTTGGTAGAGACGGGGTCTCGCTCTTGCTCAGGCTGGTATCGAGCTCCTGAGCTCAAGCGATCCTCCCGCTCAGCCTCCCAGAGTGCTAGGATTACAGGCGTGAGCCACCGCGCCCAGCTTGTTTTCATTCTCGAATGTTATTTTTCCTGAGTATAGAATTCCTGATTGATATTTTTTTTCTTTCAGCAGCTTAAAAATGTTGTTCCACTGTCTTCTGGGCTCCATGGTTTCTGTTAGGAAGTCAGGCATGAATCAAATCATTGTTTTCCTATATGTATCATTTTTCCTTTGTTTCTATCAATGTTTGCACTCTCTCTCTCTCTCTCTCTCTCTCTCTCTCTCTCTCTCTGTCTTTGGCTTTCAACAGCGTGATGTGTCTTGGCATAGGCTTCTTTATACTTATTTTGCTTGGTGTTACTTTAGCATCCTATATTTGCAAGTTTCTACCTTTCATCAAATATGGAAAATTTTGGCCATTATGTCTTCAAACACTTTTTATAAAAATCTCGTTTTCTCTCTCCTGTCCTTCTGATATTGCAAGTAAACTCATATTTGGACACATGGTATCCTCTAACATCCCTGAGATTCTTTGTGTTCATTGTTTTTGAATGTTTTCTCTTTTTTCTTCTTATCTTTGGAAATTTTCTATCCATCCATCCAGTGGTTCAATTTCACTTACCGTTCCTTCTTTCGTGTCCTTCTGGCTGAGCCCCTCCAGTGAACTTTTAAGTTCAGAAATTGTATTTTTTTTTTTTTTTTTTTTTTGAGACAGAGTATCACTTTTTTGCCCTGGCTAGAGTGAGTGCCGTGGCGTCAGCCTAGCTCACAGCACCCTCAAACTCCTGGGCTCAAGTGATCCTCCTGCCTCAGCCTCCCGAGTAGCTGGGACTACAGGCATGCGCCACCATGCCCGGCTAGTTTTTTCTATGTGTTTTTAGCTGTCCAATTAATTTCTTTCTTTTTGGTAGAGACGGGATCTCGCTCTTGCTCAGGCTGGTTTCAAACTCCTGAGCTTAAACAATCCGCCCGCCTCGGCCTCCCAGAGAGCTAGGATTACAGGCGTGAGCCACCACGCCCAGCCTCAGAAATTGCATTTTTTAGGTTTACAATTTCTATTTGGTTCTTTTGTATTGTTTCTATGTTTCCGCTAAGATTTACCATTACTCTCTTGAGGTTTTTGTTCATCGAAGTCATTTTTTGTTCGACTTCATTGAGTTTAGTTGTAACAGTTGCTTTAAAACCTGTCGGCTCTTGACGTCTGGCTCATCTCATGGGTGGATTCAACTGATTTTCTTTTCCCTTGAGGATGTGTCCCACTTCCTCGTTGCCTTGTGTTTCAAGGAGCGTTTGGGTTGTAGCTTGATACTGTGTATGGCAAGCCGCAGGGATTCTGGATTCTGTTCCTTCCCTCTGCTGAGCACTGTTTCTTCCGTTTTCACAGGCGATTTTCTTGTGTCAGCTTAGGCTGAAAACTCTGCTGCTTCAGGGGTGGTTCCGGTCTCGCGTCAGACCTTTCGTCTTTAGTTGTGCGCTTTGGGTCTATCCTGCGCGTACGCACTGCAGTGGCAGTCAGAGATACGGATGTGATAATTTGGGGATTCTGTCTTACTCTGTTTTCTGTTGCTTATAGCAGAGTACGTGAAACTGGGTAATTTATAAAGAAAAGCAATTTATCTCTTACAGTTATGGAGGTGAGAAGTCCAAGGTCAAAGGGTGGCATCTGGTGAGGGCCTTCTTGCTGGTGGGGACTCTGCGGAGTGGAGGCAGTGCAGAGCGTCACATGGCGAGGGGACTGAGTGTGCCAGCTCAGGTCTCTCTTCCTCTTCTTATAAAGCCACCGGTCTGGCTCCCAGGATAACCCATTAATCCATGAAACTATTAATCCATCAATACATGAATGGAGTATTCATGAGGACAGAACCCTCATGACCCAACCACCTCTTAAAGGCCCCACCTCCTCAACACTGCCGCATTGGGAGTCAAATGTCAGCACAAGTTCTGGAGGGGACAAATATTCAAACCATAGCTCTTTCTCTTTTGGGGTTTACCCACTCTCTTCAGTGTTCGTATTTTCATACATTGACTTTTATGTTTCCCCAGGCTGGGAAGAACGTAAGGTTTTGCTCGCGTGCCCCGCACTGCTGCCGTGCACACCCAAACACTGCAGTCAGTCCCCAGATAAAGCTACGGAGATGCGAACTTATTTGTTTCTCCCTGTCCCCTCACTCCAGGTGAACGTGTCTGTCTTCTTCTGTTCGCTCCCAGACACCTGCGGGTGGTTGCATTTTTGTAGTATGTGTAGGTTTATGATTGTTTACTGTGGAGCATGTGTGTTTATGGGTCCTCCAGGAGGGTCTTTGACCATCTTACCCAGACGTGGAAAGCTGTCATGAACTGGTCCACGCAGCACTTTGAACAGTGCTGGTCTGAACCACTGTTTCAGTGACAGTCCTACTCAGGATGGCATTTGCAAGTTTCTCTTCCACAGTTTTCTGCCAGATGTTTGCAGTGGAGGCTCACTGCCAGGTAACGTCAATCCTAAGAGTGGAATTCCCAGTTCAGGCCCAGAGGGCACGGGGAGTGTTAATAATATCTGAATAGTGTTTGGTTCTGATTGACTCGACAAAGCCCATTTCATACAAAGCAGTTCTGGCTTTTACAGACGGCTCTCAACGGAGTTCCCTTCTTTTCTGCCAATGGATTTTCTTTCTTTTCTGCCCTGCAACCTTCTGTGGTCTTGGCTGCTGAGAAGTGTGAGGCAGAGAAAGTCCTCAGGCAGGAGCCGCACCTGGGCAGTGCCAGCAGAGACGGCCTCGTGGGGGGCACTAGCGGGCAGCAGAGGGCAGAAGTCCCCAGGTGGTGTCATGATGGTTTGGAGCAGAGCCGTGGCATGGATGTTTTCTTTCTTGTTTATTCCAAATCCCACGAGCCGCGGTTGCTTTGTTACTGTTTTATGCTTTCGGTGTTCACTGGGATGAAGCGGACTGTCCCCCAATCTCGTCACCGCTCATTCCTTCCTGCGTCTCTCATCTTCCACCTGGGACTGTTTTCGTCTCTAACTCACACCCTCTTGTGCTTCCTCCAGCGTCGCTCTGTTGCACGTCCTTCAGCCCACCGAACGCAGGCTGCCACTGTTTTGTTTCGGTGTTTCTGTAGAGAATGCAGCTCACTCAAGTTCTCATTCCTTTGAAAATAAACTATCTTTTTCCCCCCCGTGGCTTATCAGATTTTGCCTTTGCCTTTTCTGCAATTCCACTATGATGTGTCTACGTACAGATTTTCCTTCCTTTATTCTGCTTTGTATTCATCGAGCTTTTGGAACCTGTGGTTTGGAATCTTTCATCAGTTTTGGCAAATTCTCGGCTGTCATCCTAAGTACTGCTGCTGTCCTGTTTCTCTCTCCTTTCGAGACTCTTTCATGTGTTAGACTTTCTCAGTCTGTTCCCTGGGTCTCTTAGTTCTTCTGTATTTTTTATACTTTTATTTCTTCATGCTGGATAATTTCTTCTGATCCATCTTCCAGTTTAGTTATTCTCTCTTTACGTCGCTCTAACCTGTTGTTAATTCCATCTATTGAGTTCTTACTATGCTATTTTCATTTCAGTTCCGGAACTTCCATTTATTCCTTTTATAAATACATTATCTCACTCTTTATATTTCAGTTCTTTTCTTGGACTTTTGAATTGTGTTTTGTTTCTTTGAACATTGTAAACATGATGTTTCATTGCCTATGTCTGATAATTCCAATATTTTAAGTCTTTGTGGGTCAGTTTCTGTGGTACGTTGCTTTTGCTGATTCTTCTTATAATGTCTTATTTCCTTGTAGATCTACTTATTTTTGTGTTGTTCACTGTATTTGAGAATTATTTATAGGAATACTTTTATGCCCAGCATGCCACCTTCCTCCGAAGATGATGTTCATTTACTCCTGCCGGATGTCTGAGTGTGCCACCATTCTGGGTCTGTCTAAATCCCAGTTCAATTGTTTGGGTTCCTTGGATCCACTAGGTGACAAAGAGGCTTTTGAAATATTTCACTCAGGTTTTTTTGTTTTAATTTTTCTTATTCAGGGGATAGCTTTAAATAATCTATCCTGAGATTACCAGAAGACTAGATTCTAATATACTCCATGATAGATGCTCCAAAAATGTTGGCTAAATTGAAATACGAAAAATAAAATTTTAAATGGATTGGTGGAAATCACAAGGAATTAGAGTAATAGCTTTACAAGTTACATAAAAACCATTGATCCCTACGATGCAACTATTACTAGTAACATCAGAATAATTGTGTCAAATACCAGTAAGCTATTGTCAGTCACTTACTACCAATTTTATCTTGAGCCTACACACAATTTCCTACCTATTTCCTGCTGTTTCTAACTTGCCGAACACCTGATGGCTTCCAACCTCCTTGCGCAGCAGCCCTCCTGCTCACTCACTTTACACCATGCACAGCCCAACGTTAACACTTACTGAGCTAAGTTAGCTAAGACAGACCCTGGATTGAAATAAACTATCTCATCGAATCCCCCCAACAACCTAATTAGTAGGTACTATTACTACTCCATTTCACAAATAAAAAAAAGGTTTCAAGTGACGGTCGCTTGTCCAAATTCAGGTGATAAGAGAAAAGTGGGATTCACGTCATCCAGGCCTGCCTGGCTCCAGAGCTCATGTCCTCTATGAGGTTGGCAAACCTTTTCTAGAAAGGACCAAATAGTTGATATTTTAGGCTCTGTAGGCTATACAGTCTCCATCACAGCTACTCAGTTCTGCCGCTGCCGTGCCAAAGTAGCCACAGACGATATGTAAATGAATGACTGTGACAGTTTGCAATAAAATTTTATTTATGAAAATAGGTGGCAGGAAAGATTTGGCTCACAGGTAACGGTTTGCCAATCCTTGCCCTGAACAATAACACTATTCTGTTATTCTTTTTCTCCTTTTTCTCAATCCCCAAAGTTTTCAGGTCAACAAATATTTATAGCATTGTTTTGAAGCACGAGCTGGATGAGGAAGACAAAATCCCAGCTTCGGGGGACCTCAGATGTGGAAAATGGGTATGTAACACGTGTCTATGACACACTGGACTATGGAAAGTCGGTGCCGAAAGAGAGGCATACACTGACCAGGGCTTCTCCTGGTGGACGTACGTGGTCTTGTGGAGTCGGTGGTATAGGTCACACATTTTCTACCCAGAGGATCACAGGCAGAGATGCCAAGGAGAAAGTTTCAGGCGGAGGAGCCGGCACAGCGAGAATTTCCCATCCGCCACTCACCTTCCATTCTCTTCCCCAGTATTCACTTACTTCCTCTTTCTTTTCCTTGCCAAAACCGCACGCACTGTGGTCCAAGCCTGCACCTCACCACTTTCTCCTCTGATTTTCCTTTCTTCCTTCCTTCTTTCCTTCCCTCCTCCCTCCCTCCTTTCATTCCTCCTTTCCCTTTCTTTCTTCCTTTATGTCTTTTTACTTATTTATTTTTATTGACTTCCCTCGATTACTGAGTCATTGCTGATTCAGTTCTGCAGGGGACTCGGGTCAGAAATTCATATCACAGATTCCGGCTGAAGTTTTATTTATGTGCATTAACACAGTGGCACGTTCCTCTAGTTCACCTAAGTCAAACAGTCACACGACGTTTAAAAATGCCACCTAGCCCGAGTGAAAAATTAACTTGGTTCTGTCAGTTCAGTCAAGGTTGAAATCCTCTATTCCGGGCGGTCAATGACACCTACTGTTTGACCAATTTAACTTCTTTGTGTTTCTCTTACCTATACTTCCATACTTTTCGTCTGTCCTGAAATCTCTTTTTAAATCTTCACCCTTATACATTTTTCTTCCTCTTTTTCTGTCCTCGCTCTTCCCTGCACTCTTTGGATTGCTGCATTTCTTCCGGAGGCGTGCAATTTATTTCCTTTCTCCTTTCTGAAAATGTGTTAAAAATATGCTTTGTTCATTAATTCCATTAATATTTATTGAGCAATTACCACATAGTAGGTCTTTTTCTAGGTGCTGGGCTAGAGATATAAAAATAAAAGAGACAAAATCTCTACCCCTGTAGAGCTTACATTCTAGTAGTAGACAAAATGGGTGAGTACCAATAAACAAAATAACACAAGAAGTGTTAAGTGCTATGGAGAAAAATTCCTGGGGATCCGGAGTTAGGTATGGTGTTACAATTTTAAATAGCTTGACCAGGAAGGTCGCTAAGAGATCAGCTGAAGGAAGCACGGAGGCTGCAGGAGTTCTGTGCACCTGCCAAGTCCTGAGGCAGGAAGGTACTTCCCCTGGCGGAGTGGGGGCGGGCAGGAGAAAGAAGGAAAGAAACTCATATCTGAGGAATACAAGCCCCTTTAAATTGTCAGCCCCAGACAGGAATGAAACAGCAGTCGCCATGCGCCGCTCCAGCTGACGCCCAGTAGCCTGGAATGCCGCACACCCTGCGGTTCAGCAGCCTTTGGCTCGCCACCAGCCAGCGGTGTCTGTAAACCAGCGAGAATTCCTGATGGACGACTCTTACAATCGCCCCTCTCCTTTTTTGTCGTACTCGCCATTTATCGTGTGGATTCTCAGGTTAGGAACGTGCCAGGACTAGGTCTGACTGGGAGCCCCTTCCTCAGCCCGACTTCCACCCGCACAGGAACCCCGCACGCGGGCAGCGCGAGAAAGCGCAGCTTAAAGCCCGTGGCGGCGCTGGCTGGTGCCCACCCCACGTGCAGGCACCCGGGGCCGCCCAGCGCCCAGCTCCCACCTGCCTGTGCATCTCCCAGCTGCGTCTCCCTCCCGACGTCCCAGAGCCTCTCTGGGGGGCAGGTCGAGACACGCCCACACAGGAGGGTCTTTGGGCTGGGCTTTCCCCAAGCCCCTCACTCTGCCAGGACTCCAGCAGGACCCCAGCGTGCTCCTCTACCACCGACACCCCCTTTGTCCCCAGCTGCTTTGGAGGGCCCTTCCCCTGTTGGTGCTGCCTTGTCCCTCTCCCTGCCAGGCCCAGCCCCCCTCACTGCTCTGCTCTGCTGGGCCCAGTCTCAGGGCTCCAGGGGCTTTTCTCCCACCCCCACAGTGATGGCCACCACCTGCCTGGCAGCTGGGATGCCCCTGCCGCCCCTCCGGGCCAATCTATTGTTTTATTCATGGCTAGAAATGGGCCCAGGATGGGGCAAGGTAGGGGAATAGAAGGCCTCTTGCCGCGAGGGGGTCCGTGGCTGCACCCCCCTGTGTTCCTGCTGTCTGCGACCCTGGCGGTGCCAGCATTCTCTTTCCTACCCCTGCAAAACCCCGCCCTGGGCCCTCCCTTTGCAGAACCAGTTGCTCCCCATCTGCCCTGCACCCGCGGGCCCCCCAGAACTGATGTCAGTGCCATGCAATGAATTCTTTTGGGAAAGGAAAGAGAAGGCATATTTGATCAAAGAAGGTGAGAATAGAATTTGGAAAGTCATAGCTTGAGAGGCCTTCAAGACCCTCTGGCCTACTGCCTCATCGTGCAGAGGGAAGGTGGGGTTTGCCCAAGGTTCCGCCGCCAAGCCCAGTGCCATTCCTTAGGCACTAGCCCCTCTGTTCCCAGTAACAGCTCTGTGCATGGGGGATGGAGGATTTTCTCTCTTAGTTACTGAAGGTTAATTCTGGGCCTCAAGATAAATAACTTGCTTAGAGTCGCACAGCAGTGACCTGGTTACACCAGGGCGGGAACCCACAAAGTTCATGGGATGCTGGATGTCCGTCTTGTGCTGGAAACCCACTCTCACCCTCCCAGCACACCACAGGATCTTATCTGTCAAGCAGTGGGTTTCTTTTCACTGCACCTCAGTTTTTCTTTCAGGAAAATGGGCACGAAGCTGTGTATCACTCATGGAGGGGGAGACATTCTGGATGGTGCCCCAAGGCCCAGAAGTTCCAAGGAGGGAAAAAGCAGAGCTGTCCTCAGGAGATGGGATGCCATTGACAACTGGGCATGGGAATGAGGCTGGGCCTGGAGGTGCCCTCAGGCAGAGTCCTGAGGGAATGAGTGGAGGGAGGAGGGAGTGAGGCTCAGCCTCCTCACCCCTTCTGGCTCTCAAGAGATCCACTCCCTGGTGGCATTCATAGAGGGCGGGCCCCAAACCACAGGAGCTCTTGGCTCACGCCTGAGGGACCTCCCCACACACGCTGGCATGTTCTTCTACTTTTCTTGCTGAGAACTGCAACTAGCGGATGGGGTACTGGACCCAGGAAAAGGGTGGTGAGCTCTGGGGAGACACCCACAGTCTAGACTGCGATGAAGTCGGAGATGAAGGGAGAAGCTGGGTGAGGTGGGGAGGAATCGCAACACGGAAGGAGCCTGCGCAGAGGGGGTGCTATCCACCATCCCAGCCACCACCGCTCTGGGCCTGGGCTTGGGGGTGTTCTCCTTGCCCTGCCCTTGCTGCCGGCCTCCTGTTTGGCTGGGAGTTAGAGCCGAATAGAGGCCTTCGCTTCTGCACTTTCTGTCTTTTCATCCTGCCCACATCATTGCCGGAGTTCTGCTCTTGTGTTCTGGGCTCTGCACCGTGGGATGACTGGGACCTCATTCTCCACGGCTGTTCTCTGGGCTTGCCGCACTGGCTGGAGTTGCCCAGTGGGCAGCAGAAAACACTTTGTGGGCTGCTGAACTCCCCAGATCTCTTTGCTGCAGCTGCTCCGAAATTTCCTCAGTGTTTGTCTGGGGATCTGGGAAGAATGTCCTCTGTACGGAAGGATTAGCCAGCGGGGACTGCGACCAGACTCCTGGGCTCAGCCCAGAGCTCACAGGGCCGGAGGGATCCCTCCCAGGGTCCTCTAAGGGGTCCAGAGAGGAACGCACCCACAGAAAGGCCGGGCAGGGGGCCGCTGATGTGTGAAGGGCTGGGAGCAGGTCAGGCGAAGTCAATCCCATGACTCTGCTGAAGCTGGAGCCAGGAAATCATCACCTTTAAACATGTGGACCCTTGAGCGGTTCTTCCCTTGCTTTGACTCGGTTAGGGACATTAACATGGTTGCAGGGAGTGTTACAGCACGTGTCACAGCGGGTGGTCCTGAGGACAAACCCAGCGGCACACGGAGAGTGGGAAAATCAAAGTTTATTCGCCGGCAGGCTCAGAGGGGCCTTGCCACCAAATTCAGAGTGCCGTCTACCCGATTTTTCCCACTTTCATTAAGTTGTGGTGGTCTGGTGGTTAATGCCCGCCAGGTAATAGGTTAGTTGATGTGTCAGATGATAGATTAGTGTTATGCTGATGCCCAGGTAATAGATTAGTTGGTGGGCCAGGTAATAGGTATTATTCTGATGTGGGCTTCCGTGAGGGGTGGGGGTCTCAGGTGGCTGATGCGCCAAATAACAGATGGGGGTTTTCCTTATCAGGAGCAGGGTGATGAAAGTGTGAACTAAAATAAAATTTTAAGGCTCACACCCCAGGGCTGACTAAATGGACCCCCATGTGGCCAAAGGAATATCCTAAAGCTAAATTGCCTGCCAGGAGGAAGGAGGTCAGACATGCCTCATCATGCCCCCCTCCCTTCTTGGAGACATCCTTGTAACCCATTAACAGGCCTAAAGGTATACAAGAGAAATTGGCAGGTCCTCAATTTACACAACAAATCTGTGTCCAGTGGCTTATCTGATAAATGGCTCCTTATGTTAAAACATTCCAAGCCTCTAGACAAAGCTTCATGTCTTTAACCAATTACAAGCCAAAGAATCTTTAAACCCACCTACAACCTGTAAGGGCCCCCCCTCCCTGCTTCGAGATGGTCCACCTTTTAGGGCCAAACCAATGTGTGCCTCCCACGTATTGACTTATGACTTCACCTGTAACCCCTGTCTCCCTGAAATGTATAAAGCCAAACTCTACCCAGCCACACCGAGTCCACTTGCACAAGGCTTCTTGGGCGTGGCTCTGGGTCATGGTCCTAGAATTTGGCTTAGAGTAAATCTCTTTAAAATTATTTTACACAGTTTGGTCTTTTTTCCGTTGATAAGATTGGCGCCCAACGTGGAGTTCAGAGAAGACTCAGGACCGCCGAAGGAGCAGCCCGAACTCGGCGCCAGGTACCGGCACGGCCTGCTTGGGCCCTCGAACTCGGAGCTTCTCCTTGGGCGGAGCTGGTAAGTCATCCTGAGCTCCGGACCTCCCGTTTTTGGTTGATGGTCTCGGTTTACTCTGAGCTGGTTCTTTTCCTAGGAATTGTTGTTTGGGATGCTAACTTAGATTTGGAGGTGCATTCTAAAGGGTCTTCTCCATTGTCTTTTTATCCTGAAATTAATCTCAGTTGGCTTTTCTGTGCATTTTGAAGGAGGAAACTGAACTGTCTTGTTCGTAGATAAATGAGAGACTGAGTTCCTCAGCTCCGAAGAGAAGGGGCATCTTACTCCTCCCGGCCTCGGCAGCCCTGCGTGACCGGGGTCCTGAGTGGGAGCTGCCTGGGGCGATTCCCCGAGTCGTGAGTGGCCCTATAGGGACCCCCCCCCAGAAATTAATTAAAAGAAGGCTCGTCCAGAAAACACATGTAAGAGCTGGTCACTCGACCTTTTGAGCCCTCTCAGAGGTACTAGACCCCCAAGAGAGAAACCGAGACACTAAGAGGGTGGGACCGACTCAGGGGTGAAACACTGAGGAGCCCCACCCGCAGTCAGCACACTCCGACCCACGACACCAAACCCTATCTTGCAGTTCAGTTGCTTCTTTTAAAGAAATGGAAAATCCTTTAAAAATGAGGAAAGACAAGAAAAATGACCCCCCGCTGGGCACCCCAGTTGGTTTGTGATACCTCTACTTACAAGTATTTGTGTAAATAAAGACGTTCAAAGGCATGCCAGGTTTTTTTCTAGGGCTCTAGCTGGTTATAGCTAATTCTTGTACACAAGTTTTTAAGAAAAGGGCAAATTACATCAAGGAAAATTTAGAGCTCAAATGGGCGACCTATCACTATAGAGTTAAAATGTCTCAAGCTATTTCTCTTCTTTTCTGGCTACTCTAAAACCTGCCAACTTTCTCTATTGATGTTAAGATAACTCATTGTCTATGGTATTCACAATTGAAAGGCTACCTGGAGATCCTGCAGCCAGTTCTAGCTAAAATGCAACCATTGAAAACTCATTTTGAACTGAAGAAAAAAAAAGGGTAAAGGTTTTTAAAAAATATATATATATTTAAATTATCAGTTTGACTATAATTTTATAGTAATCTACAATCTTACTTCATGAAGACAAGTGTCTCACAATAAACAATACATGACTTCCTGCTTTTTAAGCTTTCACTAAAATTTAAAGTTACTAAAAATAAAAATTATAATCAATATGTATAATTGTATATATAAGATGTACCAAAAAATAAATTATTTTTAATAAAAAAATTATAAAAAAACCAAACTGTGTTCTTATTAAAATATATGTAACTTGTCTAATTCAGAGATTATTTAAAGGTTAAATCAAAATAAAAAAATAAAAACAAAATTCCACTTTTAAATAAAAAAAGATGTAAAAAGACAATAAATATAAAAATATATTTTTTGGTAAAAAAGATTAAGCAAAAAAAAAATAATGTAAAAAAAGGATCTTACATAAAATTTTTTGTCCTAAAATGACTGGTTATTTAAAAAAAAATTAGGACTAAATAAAAATGTTTTAGACATGTTTTGTAAATAGTACATACAGGTTGGAATAAAATTTATAAAAGTAAATTTATTAAAAAATTTTATATGTGGTCCAGTTGGTTATAATTAAAAAAAAATGGCTTTTTACTAAAACAAAAATTTCTGTTAATATTAATTTACTCTTAACATATTTCCTTTTTAATTTAAAAAATATCACACTACAAAAGATTTTTTTAATTTTGGTAACTAACCTAAAAGAAAAATTTTATAATTTATCAAATAATCCCTGTACTCTCTTTATTAGGTTTTTTTTTTTTAACACAGAGTCTCACTCTGTTGCCTGGGCTAGAGTGCCGTGGCATCAGCCTAGCTCACAGCAACCTCAAACTCCTGGGCTCAAGCGATCCTCCTGCCTCAGCCCCCCCAGTAGCTGGGACTATAGGCATGTGCCACCATGCCCAGCTAGTTTTTTCTATATATTTTTTAGCTGTCCAATTAATTTCTTTCTAATTTTAGTAGAGACGGGGTCTCGCTCTTGCTCAGGCTGGTTTGCAACTCCTGAGCTCAAACAATCTGCCCGCCTCGGCCTCCCAGAGAGCTAGGATTACAGGGGTGAGCCACCGCGCCTCCTCACTATATTAGGTTTTGACTAACTAAAAAAGCTAACTTTAAAAGGGTTAAAATTTATACCCATATAACTTCATCATCTTTAAAAATCTTTTGATGACTATCTCTCTTGGTTAAATAAATGATCCTTATTTTATAGTGGTTTATAATTATATATAAACAAATGTTATAAGCCTTTAATATTTGACAACCTTTCCAAAACTTAAATTCTAAATCCAGCCTTTTTACCTTAAACTAGCTTTTTATATATTAGGGCCACTAAAATTCTAAAACAGGCATTAGATTTATTTAGTATGTCAAAACCATACAGGGAACATTGTCAAATATAAAATGGCATTTAACTTTCTTTGGACTATACTTATATAAATGTTATTAATATATACTCCTATATTATAAAACATTGACATGTCTTAGTGTATGTTATCAAGTAATAATTATGGTTATTATGGAAATTACTGTATGCCAAAAAAATAACTGATTTGGTTTATCAATTGTCTCTAACCATGGGTCGTCCAAGTTCTATCATCTTTAAAAAATTGTTATTTTACTTTCATTCATCTCAAAAAGTGGTTCTTTCTAAATCCAAAGTTGACTTCTTCAAGTAAAAGCATAAAAAGGACTGACCAATCCACTTAAATACTAATTTCTCATGTCTTTAGAAATTATATACCATTGGACTAAAACAAAACAAACTTCCAGGACTTTAATTTTAATTAAAAAACGAATATGACCATGGATATAACTAACTCAACCTCATGAGACCTAACTAAATTTTCACAAAAAGACTCTTTATTTAAACATTACCAATTTTGTTTTGTTTTCCAGAGTCCTGACAAATTTTAAGTAAATAACAAATTTACCTTATCTCTGGGACCTAACACCTTAAAATCTGTCAAAGTCCTGTTCAAATATCCTCCCTCTAGGCCCAGGGACTATCACAAAAGAGGGGACGTGTAAAATTATAAGGGCCAATTCCGAGAGATAAAATTAATTTAGACCCTCTAGATCAAGGAGGGGCACACAAAAGCCTAAAGAAATACTAACTAAAAAATACTTTAGTTTTCAAACCACATACTACAAAAATCCATCCCAATCGTAAATTTTTTTTTCCTACTGCCTATAGACTTAAAACTTTCTAAATATAATTTTTCTCAGTTATAAATTTGTACAAAAGGAAATATAATGAGTAATTTATCAACTACCTTAGTATAAATTACTAAAAAGACTAAAAGATTATGATACAATAAGTCTCTAAATTCCCTTAACTTAAATATTAATAATATATTTACTAAAGGACTACCACTAAGCCCCAAAATATAATAACTCAACACTTATAGATAAATTAGTTTTGTAGCCTTGCCTTTAACATTTTAAATTTTACTCTTAGGTCATCTAAAAATTTTTAAAGTGTTAATAAGTGCCTGTCTACCTCCAGTCCTGTTTGACTTGAAATACTTAATTGGCTGTAAGCCCCCTTTCGGCTTTTCAGTCCTCTTGGCCACAAGAGTCTCACCGAGGGACTGGCTAGACCCAGGACAAATAGCCACATCACCCTAATAACGGATGGGACAAAATCAAAGTTTGGCCACAGATGCTGTCTCTGACGGGATCTTGGCCAAAAGGGGGAAATTGTGAACTAAAATAAAATTTTAAGACCACCCCAGACCAGCTGACTAAATGGACCCCCACGTAGCCAAAGGAATATCCTAAAGCTACATTGCCTGCCAGGAGGAGGGAGCTCAGACATTCCTTATCATGCCCCCTCCCTTCTTGGAGACATCCTTTATAACCCATTAACAGGCCTAAGGGTATGCAAGACAAACCTGCAGGTCCTCAATTTACACAACAAATCTATGTCCAGTGGTTTATCTAATAAACAGCTCCTCATGTTAAAACATTCCAAGCCTTTAGACAAAACTTCATGTCTTTAACCAATTACAAGCCAAAAAATCTTTAAACCCACCTATAACCTGTAAGCCCCCACTTCGAAATGGCCCACCTTTTCGGGCCAAACCAATGTATGCCTCCCACGTATTAATTTATAACTTTACTTGTAACCCCTGTCTCCCTAAAATACATAAAACCAAACTGTAACTCAGCCACACTGAGTCCTCACACTTCCAAGTTGCCTTAGAGAGTGCTCTGGAGAACAAAAAAGAGGCTCAAGGGTTTATTTTTTTTAGAAAGTGTGTCCCAGTCCTCAACCTTGGCCCAAATAAACTCTCTATATTAATTGTGCCTCAGCTTTTTCCTTTTGGGTCGACAGAGTACAAGGAGGCCAGTGTGGTGGGAGCACAACCGGGAGGAGGCGACTAGAATCAGAGCCGGGTGACGGGAGGAGGCAGACCATTTAGGGTCTTTCCTGTGGAAGAACTTTGGCTTTTACTGTGAGTGAAATGGAAATCCACTAGAGGGTTTTAGGCAGAGTTAAATGTTGGTTCATATTTTTAAAGGCTCTAGAATGTAGGGAAGCAAGAGCAGAGGCCAAGAGACAATTAAAATATTGTCTCTTGCAAAACAGTGCAATAGGAGTATATTGCAATATTACAGGCAAGAAATTTGAATATTATGGGAATACTTTCTGGAAGATTCAGAGTAATTACTTTTGTTTTACAATTGAAGGTAAGAAAACTAAGGGTCAGGATCTTGATGCATTGTGAGTATATTTTACTACTCCCTGCTCCAGGAAAAAGCTGGGATATTTTGCCTTGCTAGCCTAAAGATTGTTAAACTTTTTGAATTGTCTGGAGCATAGCTAGGTGATCTAATGCCTGGCGCATAGTCAGCACACAGAAAAGTTTTTGGAATGAATGAATGTGTAGTCAATTTTACGGGTAAAATGAACGACAACATCAGGTAACTTGCTCGTGCAGGGTTCATTTCTCCTGCACACTCTGGAGATGCTTATTGTATCTTTAAATATTAGTTAGCAAAACATGTCAAAAGTGCCACATTATAAACACACTCCTAGTTTTCAATAGGAATGTATCAAGAGTGTGTGCAAGTACATATTTTAAGTGGTACCAAGGCAATTTATACAGTCCTCTATCATAGCAGTCAACAACTGTGTTCTTTCAGGTTTGGGGGAAGCTTATTGATATATCTCCAGCACCTAGCACGAGGCTTGGCCACAATTCTTGTTGATAAAGCGCGGTGGAAAGAAAATATGTGAGTTATTATTAACACCAGTCAGAAAAGCCTTGTGGGATTCATTTTCCTTAGGGTGTGTGTGTGTGTGTGTGTGTGTGGGGGGGGGGGAGAGAGAGAGAGAGAGAGAGAGAGAGAATGTGTGTGTGTGCGCGCGCGTATAGGCCGGGACCCTCTGTCCGCGAGCCCCTTCCCATAGGTGACCCCTTCTCCCCAGGTGAACTCCGTTTCCCCTCCCAAAACGAAGACCCTGTTGCGGCCCCCCCCACGCCCGGAATCCTCTCTCCTCCCAGGGGAGCCCCGCTTCCCAACACCAGTATATCCCCTTCCTCCCCCTGCACACAGAACTTCCGCCCGGCGCCCCCTCCTCTCAGGCGGGACTTCCGGCGGCGACCCCTCCTCCCGCCTGAGGCGAGGCCGGGCTCTGCCTAGCGCTCGGGGGCCCGGCCGCGGCGCAGCCTCGGGGCAGTGCGGGTGGCGGCGGTGGCTGTGGCAGTCGGGGCTGTGCGGGGCGCGCCCTCCTCCTGCTTTTCCTCATCTTCGTCCTCTTCCCTCCTCCTCCGCCTCCACCTCGCCCGGCTCAGCTGCGCTGCGAGCGGCAAAATGGCGGCGCCCAGGACGCCTCCCGCCCGGCTGTCGGGTGTCATGGTGCCGGCGCCCATCCAGGACCTGGAGGCCCTCCGCGCGCTCACGGCGCTCTTCAAAGAGCAGCGGAATCGGTAACGGGCCCGAGCGGGGGGCTGCCCCGGGAGGGGGAGGGAGGCCCGGACCCCCACGCCGGCGCCCGGCCCGGGTCGAGCGCGCCGCCCCCTCTCGCTGGACGCACGGAGGCCGAGGCCTGAGCTGGCGGCCCGAGTGCCACCTGGGCCGCGCGCCCTCCAGGCCCCGCCTCGTCCCCGCCCGCCCCTTTAGGTGCGAAGCCGTGACCCGGGAAGCCCTTTGCCACGCGTGCCCGTTTTGTTAACTCAGCACACGCTCGCGCCCCTATCTTGTGCGGCGCTGTTCCAGGCCCTGGCTGGGAGCGGCACCGACGTGGAGCCTGGGGGGAGACGCACGTTACGGGCGTGGGAGTTGGGAGGGTGCGGGCAAAGCAGTTCCTAGGCACGGGGTTGGGTGTGGAGCCCAGGCTTCGCCGCCCCCCACGGCGCAGCGTTTTGTGCAGTGTGGAAGAGCACTGTCAGGAGACACCAAATTTTGGTTCTGCCACTTAGGGGCAAGATAGCCAGGTAAAAGAGAAGCTAGAGGCAGGGAGATAGCCCAGAAGTCTTGACAGACCTGGATTTGGTTCCTGGACTTAAAGTTGCATGTTATTGTGCACTTTATCCACGCCTTAGATTTCTTGCCTAAAATGGGAATATAAAACATAACTTCACTGCTGGGTTGTACAGAGGAATAAATGAAATAAAGCATGTGAGAATATAAAATATGTGAAGCCCTCACTCAATGCCTGTTTGATTTTGTTCTATTCGCTGGGCCTCAGTTTGCTCATCTGTTTAATGTGAATAATGTTGAATATTAATAGTACCTCCTTGGTGGTATTGTTACGAGGATTAAATGAGATAATGCACCTAAATTCTTAGGACATACTTAATAACGTGGTAAATAAATATTAGCTGATACTACTATCACTTAACAGATTGATTGATGGTCCCTCATGTATTGGGTATTGTGCTAGGTGATGAGATAGGAAAATGAAAGATCCTTACTCTGTCCTGTACTAGGGACCCAAGGTAACATAAATCATGGGGTTATGTAGAAAGAGCAGAGAGAGCATAGAAAAAAGGAACACCTAGATTTGGGTTGGTCCAGATGATCACCAGAGGTCCTCTTTTTAAACTAGACACCTGATCTGAGCATGCCCTGTACCTCACATCATGGTGAGGAAGTGTGGAGCTGCTGAAAGGATGCTAAAAGTCCCGGGCACTTGGGCCTTTGGGGAAATATGTTGTTTAATTTAATGCTTAGGCATATTTGTAGCATGATGATCCTCCTTATAGTGAGTAACAGTCATCAACCATTTATTGAGCACCTACTATGAAAGAGGTTCTTTGCTAGAGGCTTAGGGTACAAAGATGAATGACATGATCCTTTTTATCAAGCATGGCAGGGAATTTGCTGTGTGAACATATACTAATGAAGGTCTGTACAAGAAGAGTGTTGGCACAGAGGGAGCACATGGATCCGTTGGATGGCTTGGTCGACCAGGAAAGGCTTTAAGATTACTTCAGGTGCTTGGCTTTCAGAAGAGAGGACTAACTAGAAAGAATAGTATCTGCAGAGGGGCTATATGTTGATTTTGCTGAGCAACTGAGAGGATTAAATGCAATAACAAAGGTAAAGTTTCTGGTACCTCTCTGATGTAACATGTAGGAGAAAATCCAAGACCCTGAGCTAGTTTACAAGGCCCTTGGTCTCTTGTGAGAGTAGCTGTGGGAGCCATTGAAGATTTTTTATCAAGGGAGTGGCATGATAAGATCTGCATATTAGAAAGATCTCTCCGTCTGCCATTGTGGGAAATAAATCAGAGAGGGTGAAACTAGAGTCTGGGAGAACTTTAAGGAGCTGTTGCAGAAGCTCAAGTGAAATAGAAACGTGCCTGAATTAGGACGTTGTCCATGGGGATGAGTAGAATAAACATTGAGAGATATTTATTTATAAGGTCGAATGGAAAGGACTCAGAGAATGAGGATATGAGGTTGTTTCCTGGATTTGGTCTGAGTTCTTCTGGGGCAGTGTCCTTGTTCTAGACAGAGTTTGGAAGCCAGGAAGATGAACTAATGTGCAGGTCCTGCGATGATGAGACACACAGTTGTGTGGTGGCGCAGAGAGCTCTCCATAAGGGTTTACATGGACAGGCCTCTGGTCTTGGTTCTGTCACTGCTTCTCTGTGTCTTTGGGCAAATCTCCAGGGGTCTTGTGACGTTTGGTCCAGGCTCCAGCTGCTCTGAGAGGATTCCTCCAGTTCTGACACTCAGGCATCCAGCGTTTTTCCTGGGGAAGGGGGACATCTCTTTAGAGAGGACCTAGTGCTGTTGTCTGGCATGACCGGGAATGCACGTGGACCTGGGGGAGGCTGGGCTGACGTGCTAGGAAGTGGATGAGACATAAAGCAGAACAAAATGAGTCCTCAGAGTAGCAGATAGAAAATACCAAAGCAAAAACAGAGTGAGGAAAGTGGGACATTCCACCAAAAGATAAGAAGAATGTTAGAAATGATCTATTTTGTAATTCTTTTGAGATCTTCAATGCTATAAAACAAACTTCTGTCTGTGCTAGCCTGAGTAATAGGAGCGTCATGGAGTGGAACGGGAACATGGAGTCCTGGGTATGAATCCTGCTTAGTCTCTGTAGACTTCTTATCTCTCATTTTGAAAATGGGATTGATAATAGCTATTTTGTGGGATTATTGGGAAGTTCTGTAATTTTATATGTATCGTGCAGTGCTGTATCCATAGTAGATGCCATTTATTTAGGACCTGCTATTAAAAAATAACTGGGCTGTAAGTGACTGAGAACCATTTATGTTTAATATCCTGCCTTGTGGAAGACATTGGAAGCTATTTCAAGAAGACAATGATTTATTCTAATTTTTGGGTTTCCAGAGAGATTCCAGGATTTCATTACAATTTTTAGCAACCCCCAGGTGAAAGGAAATTCTTACATCCCATTGTAGTAATTTTAGATATGCCTACAAATTCTTTGGCACTCTGTCCTTTAAGAGGAGGAGGTTAATTCTTTCCCCCTTGGGTGTGGGATGAACTTAGTGACTTATTTTTGAAGACAAGAATATGGCAGAAGTGACAGTGTGTAACTTTTCAGGTTAGGGCTGAGTTTCAGTTTCCTCTTTGCACTCTCGTGGCTCACTCATTCTGACAAAGCCAGCTGCCATGTCATGAGGACACTCAAGCATCCGTACTTAGAGAGCTGTGTGGTGAGGAACTGAGGCCTCCTGCCAACCACGTGAGGAACCACCTTGGAAGGAGATTCTCTCGGTCCCAATGTGTGCATCCTCAGCCACATGTGCAGCCGCATGAGACCCTGAGCCACTCCCAGATTTCTCATCCTCAGACCTGTGTGAGATCATAAATGTTACTGTTTTAAGTGCTAAAGTTTGAGGTAATTTGCTGTATAGCAATAAATCATGAATACACCAGTCAAAATTCTCTATGCTCTGTATTAAACATTTTGTAAACTACTTGAACAGTCTCTTAGTCACTAAAATTCTTTAGACAATTGCTTATGGTTATAAAATGTCAGTATTAAAATATTCCTCAGCTATTTCTTCTCTGCGGAAAATAATTCTTTTTTCTCACCTATTTTACATTTGTTTTATACCTTTTGTTTGATACAGATATCTATATATTTCAGATTTGTTTAACAATGATTTATCTTGCTGTTAGTCTTTGCAAGTCATGTTAAATTCTTTCTAGAACAAAGTAAGATATAAAGACATTAAAAATTCTATTTTGGTCTTCTGGAGGTTTCATTTTCCAACCCATTAATGTTACCTTTATAAAGTATCCCTAAGCCTATCCAGACCCCACAAGGAAAAGTGTAGAGCCAAGCGAGATGGGTTGTCATACTCTATACCTGTGCTGTTCATTAAGTAGCTACTAGCCAGATGTGGCTACTTAAATTTAAATTAATTGAAAATAAATAAAATTAACAATTCAGTTCCTTAGTTGGATTAGCTGTGTCTTTAGTGCTCGGAGGCTACATGTGATTGTGACAACACAGATACAGAATATTTCCATCAGGCAGAAAGTTCTGTTGGGTAGTGCTGCTCTGGAATTTATTGTTTTCTATAGGGAGGATTATGTTCTGGCTCCTGAATATTCTTGAAATAATGTAACGTCTGGATACTATCTTCTGTAAATTCATCTCAAACTGATAGCTCATTGCCCCTCTATCTGATAAGCTTCTTGAATAAAGTGAGCATATCACATTTACTGTACCCCTAGCGTCTAGCATAGAGTTGAAAATAGTAGACACTTTCTTGTGGCATTTCTGCCGTTTGTATGGCTTGTTAGTCATTGTATTTGCTTGGTCTTTTTCTTACTCATGTAGACAGTAATTTTTTTTATTTTTATTTTTTTAGCTTTTCTCAGTATGGCTTATTTTTCCTCTTTAATCTGTGTGTAGTTAAAATTGTTTTTTTTGTTTACCTCAAGGTTTTGTACATCCTGTCTAATAGTGCCGTACACGCTTCCCTCCATACTTCCGAACCCCTTTACTTTAGAAGTTCTATTTTCGTTTTTTTGTAAGGCACTTGTTATATTCTAACATGCTATATAATTTAATTATTTATAGTAGTTTTAATTTATTCTTGCTCTCCTGGAATGGAAGGCCTACGAGAGCAGATATGTTTGGCTTTTTTGTAATTATCCTGTTTGGATAATGTTTCTTGAATTTGATGATTTTGAGCAGTTTGAGAAATTGTCAGCTACCATTCTTCAAATATTGCTTCTCTCCATTCACTCCTTTCATTCTGGGACTCCAATTACATGTATGTTAAACCTTTCACTATATTCATTGTCTCATAGGCACTTTTCTGTATTTTCCATCTTTTTTTCTCTCCAGGCTTCTGGTTGAAAATTTTCTACTATCCTGCCTTCCAGTTTTCTTTCCTCTTTTCTTCCTTATCTCATCTGCTGTCATCTGTTGTGTTCTTATTTGCTTATTTGCTTTTTCGGTTATTGTATTATAGAATTTCTGTTTGATTCTTTTTAAAAATAGATTTCTCTACCCTGTCGAAATTCATATTATCTTCTATCTTGAGCATATGAATTATAGTTATTTTAAAGAATGTACATAATAACTCTATAGTCAGTTTTTGTCTTTTTATATTTAGTCATTTGATCCTATCTTTTTTATTGAATGCTGAATATTGTGCGTGAAAAATTGAGGCCATTGCCAGCTATCTTCCCTTTGCAAAATATTTGCAAACTCAAAACCAAAGTCAACCTAAAAAATTTCTTTCTTTCAACAAATGATGGTGGAATAACTACATATTTAATTGGAATAAGATGAGCCTTGACCCACACCTCTCATTTATTTCAACATGGATTACAGACCGAAATGTAAAAGCTAAAATTATAAAGTGCTGAGAAGAAAACATGAGGGAATATCTTTGTGATCTTGGGTGTAGGCAAACATTTCTTATCTAGGACACAGATAACACTAACCATGTAAGGAAAATAGTGACTTTATCAAATTAGACCATCAAAATGAAAAACTTCTCATCAAAAGACACCATTAAGAAAATGAAAAGGCAAGCCCCAGGCTTAGAGAAAGTATTTGCAATGAATGTATATGTATGACAAAGGACTCGTTTCAGAACATATAAAGTACTCCTACAACTCAATAAAGACTCCTACAACTCAATTGAAAAGTTGGGCAAAAAACTTCTGTGTTTCACAGAGAAAGATATATAAAGAACAATAAACGTGATAAAGTGCTCAACATCATTAGTCACTAGGGAAATACAGTTAAAACCATTACGAGATACTTTAGGAGGCAATTATCAAAAAAAAATGGAAAAGAGCAAGTACTGGGGGGGGATTTGGAGAAATTGGAACCCCCATCCATTGCTGGTGGGAATGTAAAATGCTGTGGCTACTAGAGAGGTTTGGGGTTCCTCCAAGAGCTAAACAAAATATGACCAAGCAATTCTGCTCTTAGGTATGTACCCAAGGGAAACGAAAAAGGACAAATATTGTATGATTCCACTTTTATGAAGTATCTAGAGTAGACAAATTCACAGAGATGAAAGTAGATTAGAGATTACCCGGGTTTGGGGAAGGGGAAATGGGGAGTTACTGCTTGATGGTTACGGAGTTTCTATTTGGGTATTTAAAAAGTTTTGGAAATAGTGGTGATAGTTGTACAACATTGTGGATGTAATTAAAGCCACTGAATTCTATTCTTAACAGTGGTTAAAATGGCATGTTTTGTGTTATATGTACTTTACAACAATTAAAATTAATAATGTAATATATGAAAATCCATTGGGTTGTATGCTTTAAATGGATGAATGGTATGCTGTGGAAATACTGTTACAACATAATAACTCAAAAACCTATATGTCAGTAGAGCTGTTGTAAACAAAACCATGTAAGATCCTTCAGCATACCCATTAGAATGGCTAAAATTAAATGACTGGCTGCACCAAATTTTGGTGAGGTCGTGAAGCATACAATTACAATAAAAAACTCCCATATTATTGCTTTGTTTGGAATGGAGGGGAGGTGTTTAAAATGTGAACTTTCCTCCCTCACTGCTCTTTTCATTTCATAATGAAATATCCTTTTATATGTCTCCTTCTCTACTTCATAGTTCCTTTCTTGAGAGCAGGGGCTGTCTTCTGTATGGTATCTTCTAGCAGGGTGTCTGGCCCATTTTGGGTACTCAGTAAATGTTGAACTGAATAGAGCAGCGAGGAACCAGTGGCTCCAATGAGATCACTTCTTTGTGCTGACAGAGAGCCACTTGATAATAATTGCTCAAATTACTGAAAAGCTGTTAATTGAGTTTACCATGTTATTCATTCATTTCATCACTCCACATACGTATGTGCCAAGCTCTGTGCTTAGTGTCGCAACTGTAATATGTAGTTGATATGGTAAAATGAACTATGTTTAGCTTACTTTGAACTAGGAACATAGGAATAGCTCAAATGCTGTAATATTAAATTTGGAAATATAAGTGTCTTATGCCTTCATACATACACTCCTGGTTTTCCCTCAAGATTTAATTATGATTTCACCTTCTATTAAAAGCCATTTCTGACCTCTAGGTGCCTCTCCCCCATGTTCCCTTGGCACTGTGTTCGCGCCTCTTTCAAAGAATTTCACGCAAAGTATTACCGTAATTACCTGCCAACCCACTAGCAGGAGAGCTTATTTGTATTTGTATTCTCGGTATCTACTTTCAGACTACCACATAATGAACACTCAATAGTGTTTTTATTTCCTTCAATGTTTAATTTTCCTGAGTCATTAGCTATAAAATGAGAGCATAGAAGAAAGACTAGGAGGGTATAGAAAACATCAAAAGACAGATGACTATGATTTCAAGGGGTAAAAAAAAGACTTGGTATTGTTAATTGCTTGTATAAATATGTTGACTAACTTTTGTAAAGAAAGTGAATAGATTAAGGGCTTTAGAGGTCAACATACCACAGAAGTAAAAAAATAAACCTATCCATCTGTGTATACACACACACGAGTTTTCCCCAAACATTGCTGAGCCTCCAGCCAGCAAGCATCTTTGCACCAAAAACACACACAGAAACCCCAAAAACAAAAAACCCCACACGAGTCATCAGCTTCGCTAAGGATGCCATATGGTGTTTTGACTCAACCATGATTCAGCCCAACTTTGTTGAGAGAGAACATCAATTAAGTTACACTATAAAAAGAACTCTTTAGAGTGTGTTGACAGTTTCCTTTATTTTTACCTATGCCGTGAGCTGGAATGCCACATGGAACCGTTTGGTAAGGTGTTCTGACTCAATTTCAAAATACAGAAGTGGTCAGTGTAAGCCACCTCTCACATTCAATTATCTTAAGTGCGTGAAGTAGACAGGAAAGAGTTTGAGCCAGCCAGTCAAAATAAATAAGGTTAGGATTGTGACCCCAGTATCCTCAGAGGAGAGTTTCTCAGCTCTTTGATTCTTCCAGTCTTTTGTAGTGGTCACTTGACCTGAGGGCTTGGTCGCTGGACTGTGGGCAAGGACTCTCAAAAGCAAAGGAACCGTGGGATGATCACCAAGCTGAGCTGGGCTCTCTGATGGCCACAAGCTTAGGGCGGTTATATTAGAATTAAAAAGATGATTTGCAAGTGAGTGATACTCTCATTATAGCCATTGAGGAGTCTGTAGTGCTTAGAACAGTGTCTGGCAGATGATGGGCACAGTTTCAGTGTTAGCTGCAGTTATTATCATCATCATCGTCATCATATTATAAAGCCTTATTAAAAACATGTAAGAAGACTTAAATGGTAAGATATACTATTACATTATAGGAAACCTCAATAACAGAGACATCAGTTCTTCTCAAGTTGACCTGTGGATTCAATGCCATTCAAAACAAAATCTCAATAGGGTTTTTGCTAGAAGTTCACGTGCTGATTTTCTGATTTATATGGGAAGCTCCTAGGTTTTCTCTCATTCCCTGGACTTTAATTCTCCAAAGTCTTTACACGAATCCTTTCCTGATTTCCCAGCTCTTAAAACCTTCCCATGTGCCCTCAGCAAAATTCCCTGGATTCTCGACTTCCCTGAATTCCTTTCAGCTTCCTAATCTAAGCGAAATGTGGGTTTCTTCTGAGAACATGCCTTTCCAGAAGTTCTTATTACTGGGGGGCTGTTTTCTCTCCCGCATTGCATGTACTGTGGGGTCAGAGGTGTGGTAGGTGTTTTCCTGGATTGTCGTTGCCATCCCAGACCTTTTCCCTCCGTACACCCCTCCAGCTATCTCGTGCGTGCCATCAGAGTGCCACCCGTTTAATCACTTCTGCAGTTAAAAGAGATCTGTGGGTCATTCTGTGACATTCTTTGAAGAGCTTAGCCCTAGTTCACTGTTAACTCTGTTACTTTTTCTGTCTTAAATCTTGGTTTAAGACAGTGTTTACATAGATTATCCTTTCATTACCCTGACCCGATTTCCTTGATGTTCTTTCCTTCAGTGAGCTTGACCCACACATCGCTGAACCTACCGAGACCTTGGTGTTCACTATAGCTGCATTTCCTCCTCAATCTGACCTTCGCGGGTCCCACTCTCTGCCTGCCTCTTTTGTCCTTTCTTTAGGGTCCCTACTACAATAAGTCTTCAGCACTACAGGACCTGTGGCCTGTTGATCCTGCTACTGTCTGTTTGTTCTTCAGTCCCCTACTTAATGTTCACCTTCCCTTAATCCAGCTTAGATCCGTGGATCAGTGATAAAAGCGTTTCCTTGTGTACATCCTCCCTTGTCTCCTCTTCACTGGTCAGACCCCAGCTCTGGCTAAATACAACCTGCTGTTTCCTTTGTGCTGCACCAAGTGGCTGAGTGAGGCTGGAGCGAAACACATAGCCGTGCCGACTGGTCTCACTTACGCTGATGGTCACTGGCCTCGGTAGGCATTTTGGATCCTGCTCTCCTGGCCAGCTCTCTCATACCTTTTTTTTAAGTTTCCATTGCCTCTCCCTCGTCTTCATTCTCAACTTTCTATTTTACTGAGAAAATAACCAGAGGATAATTTCCAGGAACTGCTTTCATTTTGTGTAATGTATTTGAGATTCTGTTTGTTCTGATGACGGGTGAATTTTTAATGTGAGGACAATGAGAAAGAGAAATCATGTGGGTTTTTTTGTTTTTTTTTTTTTTTCTGGGGACAGGGTCTTGCTCTGTGGCCCAAGCTAGAGTGCAGTGGTGTCATAATAGCTCACAGCAACCTCAGACTCCTGGGCTCCAGTGATCCTCTTGCCTCAGCCTCCCAACTAGCTGGGACTGCAGACGTGTGCTGCCATGCCTGGCTTATTTTTCTATTTTTTTTGTAGAGACTGAGGTCTTGCTTGTGCTCTGGCTGGTCTCAAACTCCTGGCCTCAAGCAATGCTCCTGCCTCAGCCTCTCAAAGTGCTAGGATTACAGATGTGAGCCACCACGACTGGCATGTAATTTGTGGGGATGAACTGGGATGTTTGGGACCCTTTAAAGCAGGGGTTGCAAAAACATGGCCAAATCTGGCCCAGTCCCTTTTTTTTTTTTTTTTTTAAGGCCCATGAGTTAAGAATGGTTTTTACGTTTTTAAATGGTTGGGGAAATAATAAAACTTTGTGACACTTGAAAATTATATGAACTTTAAGTTTTGATGTCCATAATTGAGTTTCACTGGAACCTAGCCATGTTCACTCCTTGAGATGTTGCCTGTGGCTGCTTTTGTGCCGTAAGGGCGGAGTGGAGAGGTGTGACAGAGACTGACCGTCAGAGCTTAAAATACTCTCTGGCCCTTTGCAGAAAAAGTTTGTGATCCTGCAAAATGGATCGGTCTGGGTTGTCAGGAACAGCTTCAGAGTCCTGGATGTGACAGAAAAGCGGAGAAGAGTATAACAAAAGCAAAGGTTTGAGTTCTGCACAGATCTCAAAATTTTGCCCCAGGCTGTTTGTGGCAGGAGATACAAATGTTTTTATTTTCTGTTTTTATTCAGTCTTGCCCAGTTAAATCAGTAAGCAAGGTTTATGGTTTTAAATAACAACCAGTGATAGTTATTTTAATCTCTGAACTGGTGTATATTTTAATAGTTTTTCTCAGCAACAGTGGTTAAACTACTCTAAACTACCCATGCTAGTTTTTAATTAAATCTAAAGTATTAGAATAAACCTTTTAACAAGTATGAAAATCTTAGTTGTTGGCATTACAATGACTAACTAGCGTGTAGTTTTCTTTTCCCACCTGATGAATTAATTGTAAAATGTGTGTATATATAGTATGTTAGACCTATCTAACCTGTTACATATAATCACAGGTAGTTTTCTTTAATTTCACTCAAACAAGACTTGCCAAGATTAAACCCTACAGATCTGTTCAAACTTGAAGGAAATGAAATTCTACTTTTTGTATAATTCAAAGGATTTTTTTTCTGTAATGTAACATTTCATTTATTTATTGTCTTCAGGGTAAGCATTCCTTTCTAATAGGAATGTCTAACAGTTGAATTTTAATTGTCCTTATAAGTACTTTGTGCCTTCTGTGAATGAAGTAGCTAAGCTTTTTAAAGTCTTTGTGAATATATTTTGTTGGTTTGGTTAAAGCAGAAATGACAGCAGTTATTATTATTAATAACGTTTGTAATATTAGAGTGATTGACTGATCTTTACTAGCTATTTCATTGTCGTTAATCATTACTCATTTTTAGCTGCATTGTCTTGACAGTGAACGTGGATTTTGCAGACAGAGCACACTAGACCTGCTTTGGATCTGTAATGTCAGATAGTTTTCTTTCAAGGCTACAGAGAAGGTAAAGATGTATAGAAGAGTTAAATGCTTTCATAGAATTTACTGTTATTGAATAGAAGATTCTTTGTCCTCATCTGGTGAAAATTGTTAATGTATTGTGTAAAACTATGGGGTATAGAATCTATAGCTATTTATTATATGACTCTAGAAGAAGAATTTTTTTCTTTTTTTATTGCTACCTTTTATAGAGGGAAGCAGACATCTAAAACATGTTCTCTGCTGTCAAGAAATTTAAAATATAGTTAATTAGGTTACAACTCCTTCCCATCCCACAAGCTTATCCATTGTATCATTTAATGGGGAAGGAAAAATTCGATGTTTGTTAAATAACTGTCATAAGATATGTACATTATATCCACATCTTAAAATATAACCATTTTCCAAGTTTCTTAGTCTAGGATATGTGGATTTCTTAATTGTAAGGGGAGAGTTGATCTGATGCCTCAGCATTTCCCTTCTTTCAGTTGCTGCCTGAAAGAGCTCTGATTTCACTGCTCACAGGAGGCCTGGTGCCCAGCTCTGAGCACAGGCTCAGTAAGTGCTGGAATTACATAGCAAGGCTGTGATGCAGGCAGGGGCCACTCAAGCGTGCAAACAGTCTCATTGCTGCTTTAAACTTGAACACATTGAATTAGTGGAAGTTCTGGGCCCTGGAGATATAGAAAACAAAAATACAGTCTCTATGTTTCGGGAACTTAGAGTCTAGCTGGAGAGAGAGGATAAGGAAATGTTATCTGATGTGGACAAGTTATTCCAGTCTTACGAACAGCGTTGCAGGGCAGCATAGAGATGGGAGCCAGTTTGCCTGGAGTAGTGCAGGCATTTCACCAGGGCTGTGAGTTTCCAAAAGGTTTGAAAAGAGACGCAGGATTCTCCCAGGCAGAGAATTGGGTGGAGATGGTATGGGAAGGACGTTCTAGGGAGCTAGGTGTTTTCAGGGATTCATGGGGCGAGCAATGACAGTGATCACAATCCCAAATTATTTTCTCTTTATATGGCAAACATGAATTACTGTGTGCCAAATATAGATATTGCTATGGTTACTCTTTAGTAGCTATTAATAGTTATTTGGATTTCAGGAATCTTGTTGTTGGCTTTAGCTCAGTTAAACATTTTTCATTTGGTTAAAATTATAAAGACATGGTACACATGACAAATTAACATGTAACATTGGGAATTATTCATAAGATAGTTCATGAACTTACTGTTCTGTGGTTAGAATATCAGTTTTCCAGTTTTCTTAAGAACATTGCTTTTCTTCCATCTTGTTTAGTCTGTACCATAGTTTGATTCCAAAGATTTCAAGGGCTGACGTGAGGGAAAACCACTCACGGTGGGCGGGTGGTGCCCATGCGAGGGGCAGGTGGCAGAGGACCAGGTGAAAGTTTCGTGATCTTCACTTGGAGTGGACCAACTAGGGCAGATACAAGCAAATTACTTGATGTGTGGTTTAGTTGATTAATTTATATTCTGCCTCTTACCAAAACCAAATTTGAAGTGCCTTAAAAAAGAAATACAATTAAAAAAAAAGATAAGGGAGGAAATCAGGAAGAAGGAAACAGCCAGAGAGAGAAAAAATAAGGATTCCTATTTTTGTTAAACATGGGTCATAAATTTGACTCCAGATTTATTAAAGGCTCAGACAGAGAGGAAAACATAATAAATACTGTGATGTCTATTATCTATCCATAAGATAAAAACACACCACTTGATGTCCAAGGACTCATGGTACTGAAGCTCAGGGAGGGACAGGGGACATCCATGGAGTGTCTCTGCAGCACCGGAGCGGCTCAGTCGCAGTAGTTCTGAGTCCACATGCAGCTCCCTCCTGGTCCGCTCACTCCAGGGATGAAGGCAGGGGGACTGTGGAGAAAATTGTGAGAGCAGAAGGAGAAGATTCATGTGGGTCAGAATCATCTGTGACAATCTCTTAAATTGTCCAGCGTGGCAATTTTTCTTCTAACATTAAAACAGATTGCTGTTTCTTTATGGGATTTATGGAATGAGGAATTTGGCTTGCATTTAGATGCCATGTTGCACAAAAAACTTATCTTCAGAGCTCTGGAATGATAGCTAGTGCAGGCAGTACTTCTGGCATGAGAGGCATGTGGAGACAGAGATGCCCACAGGCGGCAGCCACAGGTTTATCTTTCTCCCTAGGCGCACATTCTTGGTGGAAGAGCTGGCACACTTTACATTCTTCCTCCCTGCCTCCTTCCCTCTCATCTGTGCAGTGGAATATATAGAAGTTTGGTTCGAGTGTTGCGGCTTCACGGTATCTAAAGAGTGGGTCGCACCCTTGTCCGCTAGCAGTCCTGTGTAAATACTGTTCCTTGTAATTGAACTTAGGTACATAGTGGGTGGCAGAGGACCAGGTTATATTCTGTCTAGGACGTGAGGTACAGGTATTCTGTTCTGATTAAGGGCAGATCCATACGCATGAACAGTCACCGAGACTGGGATTTGGGTTGTCACAGGGAGTGGAAGTACTTGGGCCAGCAAGCATCGGTTCGAATTGTGGCTCTGCCAGTATGTAGCTGAGTGATGCAGCAAAGTTGCTTAACCTTGTCTCTGACTCACTTACCTCATATGTAAATGGAGAGGCTGGCGTTGGCTTCATAAGGTTATTGAAGAGATTAAATGAGATAACACATGAAAAGGGACACAAACAGTGCCTGTCACATACTAAGTGCTCAGTATATGTAGCTCTTTTATTTTGTGCTGTAAATTGAGGAGCTGGAATAGACAAGGTCAACCTACCTCCCCACAAAAATAGGTAAAAGCAATTTTCTGAACAGGACATTTGGAAATTGGATTATCTTTTTCTGATTTGTAACAATTTTATCCTCTTTCAGAGAAACAGCACCCAGGACTATCTTCCAAAGAGTCCTGGATATCTTAAAGAAATCATCTCTTGCTGTTGAGCTGGCCTGCAGAGATCCGTCCCAAGTGGAGAATCTGGCTTCCAGTCTGCAGTTAATAACAGAATGCTTCAGGTGTCTCCGAAACGCTTGTATAGAGTGTTCTGCAAACCAAAATTCAATCAGGTAGTATTCCTTGTAGTTACACACATACCTTTGATTATATTTCCTTGTATATGTGCATGCTGGTTCTTTCACACTGGTATACCTGTTAGAAATTGTTTTGGCATTATAGTGTCACCTGCTGTTACTGCAAGATTGTCCTTTACATCCACAGGGGAGAAGTCCTCTGCAGGTCTTACCAGTGAAATCTCTTAGACCATATGTAATGGTACAGCCTGTCATAGAGTGTGTTTAAGATTAGGGATTACTTAGATTTCTTATTTGTATTTATAACATGTTTTGAAGTATTTGGTTCTGTATGGTGATTTGAACTTGGTCTTGATTTCTTGTTCCTAGATTCTGCCTGCTTAAGTTCATATGCAGTTCTTGACCTCATTTTTCTGAGTTGTAAATGTTTTAATTCATTACCGTTGTGTTTACTTTGAACAAGAAGCATGTTTTATAAATTTCTGTGATTACTACCTCTCTCTCCTTAAGACTATGCAGAGTTCCAAGCTCTACTGCCACCTATTTTATAGTGTGCACGTTTGTACACGTAGTTAAAACATGAGCAGGGGTTGCCCAGTGCTGTTCTTTGCTTGTACATGTTACTCTCTCCTCCCAGAATTGAGCATCTTTCCTCCTTGATTTTATGGAATCTGCTTTTTATTAAAAATTTTTGCTTGAAATGAAGTCAGAAGCCACAAACAGGATGCTCACCTTTTTTTCCTGGACTTAAATGTAGACAGACAGAGCCTCCAGGCCTCCCTGTCAGTGCTATGATGGGTGAAGTTGGGTTGATGCAGAAGCCACTTGAGGGACTCCCTTCACCTAGACGCTGTTATACCTGGGGCTTTGATACGATTAATGAGATTTTTAAGATCAAAGGAGGGGGAGGGGGAACAGCTAAAGTCCTTTAATCAATGCTAAATCAGACCTGCCATCCATTTGCAGATAAATGGATAGAAAAAATAATCTTAGTAATAGTCAACATTTTAAAACATAACTAGTTACATGCTAGAAGCCTCTGGCCAGAGGCTTTTTTCCTTTGTCCTTTTCCAGGAAGAGAGGCACTGTAGTGTGGGGCAAAGGAGAGCCTTAGAACAGACTGTTCACTGTGGCTGCGAATTTCAAATTTCGCTAGCCTTGGAGGGGAGGGAGTGAGCATTTGATGAGCCTGCCCTCCGCACCGGTGCTTTGACCCAGGTGCTTTACTTGCAGTATCTTGTTTAATCCTTAGAACAAACCCAAGAAATAGTGTGGTACTATTTTTCCATTTTTACAAAAGAAGATACTGTGACTTGGAGAGATTAAATAACTTGTCCAAAAGTCACTCATTGAGTGAGAAAGCCTGGGAATGTTCTCTCTGACTCTAAACATCTGACTCTAGAGCCTGAGGCTCCCCTGACTGTCCTGAGCCCTGCGTGTACTGGTCCTGTTGCAGACAACTGCTCCCTCCCTTACGCAGCCATGTGACCTAGGACAAGTGATACATACAAACTATAAAAATGCAGACATTGCAAAGATAAACACTATGGCAAATAAAATTTCAGTGGTTTTTTGTCAGGACCATCAAAGCAAGGGGTGTGCTGAGTGTGGTAATGATTGTGTTTCTATTGCATGCAACTTATGGTTGGGCTGAAATGAAAATGAACAATTAAGGGTGTTAGTTTATCTGCCTCTTACCTTCTAGGATTATATTATTATTTACTGTTGATTTTCAAAGGGAAATTCCAACCACTTAGGGCAACAGCATCCAGAAAAGAATTTTATTTATTTATTTTTTTTGAGACAGAGTCTCACTCTGTTGCCCTGGCTAGAGTGAGTGCCGTGGCGTCAGCCTAGCTCACAGCAACCTCAGACTCCTGAGCTCAAGCAATCCTTCTGCCTCAGCCTCCCAAGTAGCTGGGACTACAGGCATGCGCCACCATGCCCGACTAATTTTTTCTATATATTTTTAGTTGTCCAATTAATTTCTTTCTATTTTTAGTAGAGATGGGATCTCGCTCTTGCTCAGGCTGGTTTCGAACTCCTGAGCTCAAACAATCCGCCCGCCTCAGCCTCCTAGAGAGCTAGGA
>CAUYSK010008342.1:0-20395 GCA_963575035.1 Avahi laniger
TCCAGGTGGGAGAAGCTGCACTCATGCTCAGCTTCCTGCAGGACTATCGATTTTACTAATCTTATTGTGCCCCTCTGGCCTGCGGCAGTCAGCAGCTGGTGTTCCAGGCAACTCTGAAAACATGTGCCACCCAGAGCTAGAACCCTTGGCAGATTTTTAGCCCTTGACTGGCAAGGTAGCTGTCCCTCCTGTCCTACCAGAAGGCAGAGCCTCAGGGCACATTCCTCCACTGCTACACTGCCCCTGACACTGAGACACTGGACCAACACGCCCTGGCCCTCTCCGGGCTTGCTAAAGGATTGTCTTAGGTACCACGTTAAAAGTTTAACACATTTATTTGAGCACCCAGTGATTCATGAATCTGGTAGCACCTGTCCACAAGCAGTTCGGCAGTTCAGGATGAGAGGGGGAAATTTTTATGTGGCATGCATGAAAGCAAGACAAAGAAAATACTTGATTGGTTAAAATAGAAAGTCCTTAGTGAGGGGTTAGTTGGTAATTTCTGATTGGTTAAATTTAAGAGTATACCCAGCTGGGTTCTCATTTGCTTGTGTGGGAGCCCTGCTGGAGCCATCTCAGCTAATGGCCTCCCCATTAATTATCTTAACAGGCTGAGGGGGCCCCGAGGGACACTTGCCTTCTCTTTACATGCTAACTCTTGCTATTTGTTTCCCTACTTCCAAATCAAGCCTGTTCCTTAGCCTCTGCCATGAGTGTTGCAGAATTAGTTCCAGCCCTGCTACATGTGTGTTGGTGACCTTAAAGAGAGCAACATGGCATGAAATCATCTTTTTACTTCTGTACTTTAGGCCAAACTGGCTACAGTGCAATTCACTCACTCATTCAATGAATTGAATCCACACCGCAACCCAGAGAAGTAGGTTCTACAATAATCCCTACTCTACGGCAGAGGAAAGGGAGGCACAGGCTACATGCCTGAGCTCATGTGACAGATCACAGGTGAAGGACACTGAGCAGAGAGGAGGGGACCAGATAGACATGGTTCCTGCCCTCAGGTGCTGACCAACTCCTGGAGGTGAGAGACATCAAACATCACTCTGTAGTGATGTCACTACAAAGTGTCCTTTGTGTCATGAGGAAGCAGATGTGTGAGGAGGGAATACCTGGGCAGGTGTGTTTGGATTAGGTGAGCAGGGCAAGGCGTCTCCAGGAAAGTGATGTTGGAGGCGAGGCCTGAGGTTTGTGCAGGAGCCAGGCTTTCAAAGGGCCCAGCCAGGGCTGTCCAAGCAGGAGGACGGATGGGTACAAAGTCCCAATGTGGAGCTGGGGCCCAGGAGGGAGGGGAGTGTGCGGGAGATGAGGATGGGGCAGGAAGTAGGGACAGGGAGTAGGAAAGTTCAGCCCCGGCTCACGGGTTCCTAGTAGGTCTTTTGGATTGGGAAACCCATGGGAAGGGGTTTGGAGGAGCTGGGCTCTCACCATAGGTCAGAGACGGCATGAGTGCAGTGGACCAGTGTTTGAAAGCAGAGTCCTTCAGCAGGAGCCTCTCTGGGAGTGGGGTGGGCAGGAAGTTCTAGAGGGGTGAGTCACTGCCCATGGCCAAGCATAGTGTCCCTCAGGCTCTGGAGGCTTGCTCTGTGGGCTTCTAGATAGTCAAGTAAGGAATGGCACAAAATGCCTTTGTACCCCAATTCTCTTTCCTCTTGTCCCCATAGAATTTATCTGTTTCGAAATGCTGTCCTGGTGAGGGACACGGGATAACCATGCTATCATGAGAATTCTGATGCTACTAATATAATTATGGCAAAATTGATTTGACTGCTGTTTCCCAACTCAGCTGACATCCCTGTTCCTCCTCTTTCGTAGACTGTGAATTCTCCTGAATTAAACCCAGTTCCCTAGAGAGACCCTGGGGCAACAAATGTGTTAGTGAGACAGAAGTCTTTGCTAAGCCAAAATTCAGAGGAGGAGTGGGACTCCTTCTCATTTCAGAAGGTTAAAAAAAAATGGTTCTTATTTATTCCTCTACCAGGCCACTGGGGAAGAATTTGGAAAATTTATTCACACAGACAATAAGCTTGGTATATGAGAGGGACTGATGTACCCAGCTGCAAAGAAGGATTGGAGAATTCTGGATTGTGCACTCTGTTTATCCTTTCATTGTGATGCATAATCACTGTTTCCTTTAAAAAAGCCTGTGTATCCTAATCAGATTTGACTTTGCAAATCTTGCATTTTCCCGAGAGAACATGCAAATGGTTGCCTTTACCTGATAAAAGATTAACCCCAATTTTGCTTCTTACAAAAAACCCAGGTAATTCGATTGAAGACATTGAAACATTATTGCAGGATTCCAGAGAGCAAGAAGCACAGGGACTTTAACTTCTACCCTATGGGGTCCCTTTCTCAACATCCTGGCCTTCTCAGTTGCTTAGGCCTTCTGCACGCACATCTCTACTGGGAATGGGGCGATCACCACTCTCCCTGAAAGACCATTCCCTTGCTGGACAACTGCAGTGCCAGAGATTGCTGTCTTTTGTTAAGGGACAGCTGCTTCTGCTGTTCCACCCCATCCTTCTCCCCTCTGAAGGGCTGCCTGTGACACACTCCTGAGGACAGCCCTGCTTTTGTGTATAGCAAGGGACCCTCCCACTCTCACTGCTCTCTCTGGAGAATAACACAGGTTGTAACTACTGTGGGCAACTCATTTCACCTCTCTGTGATTCAATTTCCCCATCAAGAAAATTGTCATAACAATAATATTTACAATTATTTCATGGAATTGTTGTGATAATTCCATTAGGTGGTACACTCCTGACATATGATGACTTCTCTGTGTTAGCTAATGATGTCATCAACAACTTCATGAGTATCATCATCAACATCATGAACATCTTCATCTTCATCTCATGCATCATCTTCATCATTTTCTCATAAATAGTAATAAACAGTCCTGACTCCTTCTACATTTTCTCATGTGCTTCTGCATACTACACTTTTATTGTCCTGGTTGTCTTTCAGTGAAAATGCTTCTTAGACCAGTCACTCAACTCCCCGATGCTTGGTTTCCCCATCTTTAAATGGGAAAACTCGTGTATAAAAATGCCTTGTCCACTGCTAACACCGAGTGGAGGTGGTGACAGCATCAGTCTCCCTGTTGATCCAAGCTTCTCCTCCAGGGCGAGAACATCTTTTGTCTTTGCTCCCCTGAAGGAGCTTGGGCACTGCTGTGAATGCCTTGCAAGTTCAGGATTGTTCTTAGAAGGGAATGCCTCATGCTGTTGTTCTTCCTCTACACAATGAAGCTTGGTGATATCAGGGTAGACGTTATGCTCCCATTCAAGGAAAGGACGAAGGTGTAAACTGGTTGTCTCAAGGCCCCTATTTAAAGCAAAAGTCCACTTGCCACTTTGAGCCTGGCATTTCTGCACAGGATAGAAGGCTTTAGTATGACATCCTTTGCACCCCACAATTTCAGCCAGTGGCTTAGAATCACATAGACCTGGTTTTTAAATCTACCTAAACTGCAGATATTTATTTAATGTCTTTGAGCCTCAATTTCTTCTTCTTGCTAAATGGGGCCATAGTGGTACCCACATCACTGGAGCTGTTGAGTATGGAATGGGATAATCCATCTTAAGGGCTAGCACAGTACATCTCAGCAGGAAATGCTCTATAAACTGTTCTTTTTCATCCTAAAATGAGGTTAACACTCACATTGTTACGGCAAGTGTCAGTGACCAGTCCCAGGGGAATAACCGAGCGGCACGCAGAGAGTTGGAGAGTCAGAGAGTTTTATTGCCGGCGGCCCAAATTGAGGTCAAGCCTTCCAAAATCTGAGCACATTTTCCGGGTTTTTGTCAGGTTTTATACTTTTTTTGGGGAGTAACTTTTAACAAATCACACACAGGTACAAATGATTAACCAATTAGCAGAAAGACTTAAAAGTTATCCAATAAACAATAATTCTTATAGGCTTATAACAAACATCATAATCATGACAGGCTTGCAGTTTTTTTCAGCTTTGATCAACTGCTCTGTGGTTAGCTTGCAAGTCTGACAGGTGTCAGTGTCTACTTGTTGCTTTGTGGTTTTAAGCAGAATCAGCACAGAAATTCCCCTAGTATGTACGGAAATTTCCCTAACAACATCGCAGCTCTTCCAGAGAGAGCTTTGCAAGCCTGGCCTGGAGCCTGCACGTTCAGTGGCAGCTTCTGCGTTATTATCGTCTTTACCATTAATTTGCTCCAAAAGCGCCAGCCCTTATGCCCAGCACATCTGGGCCACCTGCAGTCATTGCACGTGTCCAGTCTGATTGGCAGAGTTGGCAGCCATACCAGCCATTCCTGACTCTGATGCTTTCACAAAAGTTTTCAAGCCAGATTCCAGACAGCAGCTCTGGACGGGCCGCACAGGGACCCAGCGCTCACACAAGCTGCTCACGCCCCAAAGCCTCCTTGGCTGCCTCGCCTGTCACCCTGTGCACCGAGGCCTGGGGGCTGAAGAGCGCTCAGGTGGTGGATAATTATCCCTGGCGCTGCTGCCAATGCCTGCATTTAGATGAGGCATTATTCAAATCCGCCCCCTCTCCAAGGAGCTTTGTCATCTTCCTGGGCCCCAAGACATGCAGCCACAGAGCCTCCACCCCAGGCAGCCCTGAGAGTAGGAGGTCAGAAAACTCTGTACAGTTAATGTTTGTTTTCTGCAGTTTTTAAATTGTCGGAGATCTTGCTCCTGCCCTGTCTTCTTCCCACAATCTCTAATCTTCTTGGTTCCTTTCAAGGAAGGGAGAGAAGGAGGGAGGAAGAATAAGGGGAAGGAAAGAAGAAAAATTTCCGAGTGTCCGCAGATTTCTGCCTTCTCTGATGTCCCCAGACTTTCCTGCCTTCCCTCCAAAAACGCATCAACAGGAGTGCCGAAGGGGACCCAGAGCTAGCAGAGCTCACGACATGTGTTCCCTCCCTTCCTACAAACACCATAGCATTTTCACCAAACTCTGCCTAAGAGAACCCCAGTAAGACTCAAGCCTGAATGTACAGAAACCACACATCATATAAATATATAATTTTTTGGCAAAGAAAAATATCTTACTCAAGAATGCCAATGTAGCAAAACAAAGAGGTACCCCAGACCCCTTCTGGGAAGGACTTCCTGCCCAGCACTGGGCAGAAGCACAGCAGACAGGCCCCTGGCTCTCGGCTCTTTCAGGGCCCACCCCAGCTGCAGAAAACCACCACCTCTAAAGCCACGCCATCCCAGGGACAGTCCACATTCAGTGACTGAGTCAGGGACATACAGGCTCGGCATCTCAGCCCACTGTGGGGCACTCTGACAGGAGATATTCCAGAGCCTGGGGTCAGCTGAAGGTCTGCCAGGTCATCACTACAGTTGGACCTTCTACTCTTCCCAATCCTGCTTCCTACCCCTTCCTTCACACATGGTGGTCCCCAAGAAACCTCTTGGTCCCCAAGCTCTGTTTCGGTATCTGCTTTTGTAAAACCCAGCACATACTAGTTGTTAGTGGGAGTGGGTTGGGAGGGTGCTCAGGTGGAAGGGAGTATGCTAGTCTATGGGACACATCTGTCCCTTGAAACTGTAAGGAAACTATAAGGATAGGAGTACAGGATGGTTGTTGTTGGACACTACCAATGTTATGCAGAAAAATAATGAATAGCTGGGAGCAGAGACCCACAGCTGAAACCCAGGTGCAAACAGCAGAAAGCCTCTTTTCAAAGCAAAGAAATTCTCATCTCCTGTAGCTGGAGGCTAGAGAAAGCTGAGGACCAAGTCCAAGATTTAATAATCAGAGTGGCTGAACTTCAAAGACTGTGCAAAGTCCAAGCAAGCCAGGTCTGTAATGCTTCCAGGGAAAACCTAGGACCTTGACCCTTTGATGCCCACCAAGGATATGGACTTCCCAAACTGCCCTGAGCCTTTTGAGGCTGCAAATTTAGCCTATCCATCTTTATTATGGGATGGCACTCCGCTATGCTGAAAGACAACACATAGACTTCTACCCTGAAGGCAACACATTGCCCCTCAGGGACCACCCTTCCTTCCTTTCTGGCCAGTAGGCCTATAATTAGTGTTAAGTCACAGCACAGCACAGCAAGCGTGGTTCCTAGAGGCCTACAGAACGTGATGATACACACCGAATAAAACCACAACATTGGAATAGTCATAGCTGACAGCGGAGGGAGAGGTTAAATGGCTCAGAAAGTGGGTGCATGCAGGAATGGACACACTGTGTATGGACAGAAGACCCACCAGATGACAGCCTTCCAAGAGCATGCCCAGAGGACACGCACTTGCTAAGGCCATATGGAATGTGACAGTAATGGGGCAACAGTAGTCAAAAAAAATGCCAATAGTCATTCTCCTCTGCAGACCACATATGATGGAAGGAGAGGCTGTTATAGGACTTGGCTCACTGACAGCAGCTGTGATGACAGCCACCTCTCACCAAAATAAATGGAGCCAGGTGGTAGCCCTTGACCACCATAAACCAAGGGGTCACAATTACCACAATTGCTGGCAAGGCTGAAGTGTCCCCCAAGGGGCTTGACCCTTGGAGAACGGTAGAGATGGTTGACAGAACATGGCACCCCCGGGGGCAGAGTAGACTGGCAGCCAACCAGGGACTAGCCAGCTTGTACCAGAAGAGCACATCAGGAATGAATGACCAGAAGCTGAATCATAATGCCTTGCCCAGTTTCTGGACTTGTCATTTCAACTTTGCTCAGCATGGGCCATAGCAGAGGCCTGACAGGTGAGTGAAAGAGAGATACAGGCTGAATCGTGTTCTCCAGGAATTCCTCTGTTGAAGTCCTCATACCCAGTACCTCAGAATGTGACTGTATTTGGAGAATAGAGCCTTGAAAGAGGTGGTTAAGTTAAAACAAGGCAGTCAGGGTGGGCCCTAGTCTGATCTGAGTGGTGTCCCTGTAAGAAGAGGAGTTTAGGATCCACAGGCAGATGCAGAGGGAAAGCCGTGCAAAGACAGAGGGAGAAGATGCCCATCTACAAACCAAGGGGAGAGGCCTCAGAAGCAACCGACCCTCTTAGTACCTTGATCTTGGACTTCCAGCTTCTAGAACTGTGAGAAAATAAATATCTGTTTCTTTTCTTTTTTTTTTTTTTGAGACAAAATCTTACTCTGTTGCCCGGGCTAGAGTGAGTGCCGTGGCGTCAGCCTAGCTCACAGCAACCTCAAACTCCTGGGCTCAAGCGATCCTCCTGCCTCAGCATCCCGAGTCACTGGGACTACAGGCATGTGCCACCATGCCCGGCTGATTTTTTTTCCATATATTTTTAGTTGTCCGATTAATTTCTTTCTATTTTTAGTAGAGACGGAGTCTCACTCTTGCTCAGGCTCGGAAATATCTGTTTCTTAAGCCACAGAGTCTGTGGGGATTTGTCATGGCAGCCCAGCCAGAGCCAACACAGATCCTTGCCCCGGGAACACGGATCTCCCCACTAGGTGAGGAGGCTGCACTGGGTTTGTGTTGCTGTTTCCCTTCTACCTCTGTCTAGTCTTTCCTTCGACCCTTCCTTTCACAGGTGTGACCCCTTATATACATCTCACCTCAAAACTCTATCTCAGCGTCAGCCTGCAAAGGGCTCAACCCATGACAGTTACACATCATACAGAGAGGAGTACAAGCCCCAAGTACACGCTCAGTCATCTTCACGATGGGATTTCACCTGTGTGACGCCCACCCAGGAGCTCAAAAGTGTTCCCCACACCCACCCAAGACAATGGCTGTGAGATTCTTCCTTGGGATTCCTGGTAGAAATTTGTTCTTTGTAATAACTGCATGGTTTTTCAACATATAAATATACCACAATTAATTTCTTTCATTCTGTTGTTGACGGACATCTCAATTGCTTCCATTTTCTCTATTATGAATCAAATTCTGCTATGGACATTTGTGTACATTTCTTTTTATACAGACATATGCATTTATTTTTCTTGGGTATATACCTAGGAGTAATATTCTTGGATCAGGGTAAACATGTATTTAGACTTAATAGATAATGCCAAGTAATTGTCCAAAATAGTTTTACAAACTTACATTACCGTCAGCAATGTGCAAAAGTTCCAGTTGCTCCAAATCCTCACCAAGAACTGGTGGTGTCAGTGTCTTTATAAAATGAATTTTAGATGATATAGTGAGCATTGCAGTTTTAACTTGTATTTTCCTAAAACATAATGATGTCTGACACCTTTTTGTGATACTATTGGTCATTTAGATATTCTGCTTTGTGAAGTACTAATTCAAGTCTTTGTCCATATTTTTATTGTCTATTTTAATATTTGTAGTTATACTTTACACATTTGAAATACAATTTCCCTGTCAGATATTTGTACTGTGAATCTTCTGTTAATCTGTGGCCTGTCCTTTAACTCATTCAGTGATGTTTCTGAGCAAAAGTTATTTTAATCGAATCTTATATATGTTTGTGCATGTTTATATAGTCATGTGCCACATAACATTTCGGTCAACAAAAACCCACATATATGATGGTGGTCCCATAAGATTATAATACCATATTTTTACTGTACTGTTTCTATGTTTAGATACACAAATACCATTATGTTAAAATTGCCTTTAGTATTTAGTACAGTAATACGCTGTACAGGTTTATAGCCTACATGCAATAGGTTACACTGTATATACCTAGGTGCGCAGTAGACTACACCACCTAGGTTTATATAAGTACACTCCGTGATAGTCACACAATGATGGAAATCACCTAACAACACATTTCTTATATTCCCATTGTTAAGCAATACATGACTGTGTGTATATACACACACACACATATTAATATATAAGTTAAATCATTTATATATAAGATTATTTTTTTCTTTTATTTAAAGCTTTATTGTGTCCTATTCAAGAAACCTAAAGTCATATTCTCTTTTATTCTAAAAGCTTTATTTTATATCTTACATATAGGTTTATAATGTATTTCAAATTATCTTCACATGCGGTGTAAGAGTCAAGGTTTGTTGTTTTCCATATGGCTATCCGGTTGTGCAGCACCATTTATCAAAAAGAAAACTCTTTTCCCCACTGAAATGCTGAGAGGCCTTCCTAGTAAGCCAAGGTGACAAAATATGTGTGGTTCTATTTCTGGGCACTTTTCTTTTCCATTTGTGTATTTGATTATCCTAATATCAATATCACACTGTCTTAACTGCCACAGATTTAAAATAAGTCTTGCAGTAATGTACAATAAGTCCTTCAATTCTATTTTCTTCAAGTTTGTCTTGGTTTATTCTAGGTCATTTGCATTTCCATATAAATGATGATTTTTTTAATTTCAGGGTATTATGAGGGTACAAACATTATAGTTACATTTTATGTCTTTGCCTCACCCAAGCGAGGGTTAGAGGCATATCCTTCCACCCTATAATGCTCCCTGTGTCCTTTAGTTGCAGGTTTATCCCCTCATCCTCCTAATCCCTGGAGAGTATTACTGCCATGTGAGCACCCTAGTGTTCATCAGTTAGTACCAATTTGATGGCAAGTACAAGTGGAATCCGTTCTTTCGATCTTGTGATACCTCACTTTGGATAATGGATTTAAGTTTAATCCAGGAAAATATAAGAGGTGATAGATCACCATCGTTTCTTATGATTGAGTAATATTCCATTGTATACATATACCAAATTTTAATAATCCACTCACGAATTGACAGGCACTTGGGTTGTTTCTACATCCTTGCAATAGTGAATTGTGCTGCCATAAACATTCGGGTGCAGATGTGTTAATCAGAGAATGTTTTGTGCTCTTTTGGGTAGCTGTCTAATAGAGCTATTGCCGGATCGAATGTATTTCTATTTTTAGCTCTTTGAGGTATCTCCAAATTCTTTTTACAAGTGGCTGAAATTAACAAAACAAAACAAAATCCGATCATATAGAGTGTTGGTGAGAAAGTAGAGTAACTAGAACTTTCATAATTGCTGATAAGAATGTAAAATACTTACTACCATTTTGGAAAACAGTTTGACAGTTTCTTGAAAAGTTAAACCTATACCTACTATATGATCCAGCCAAGAGAAAATAAGACACACATTCATACATAGACTGGTACATAAATGTTCTTAGCAGTTTTATTCAGAACAGACAAAAACTAGAGACAACCAAAAGTATTGTATGACTTCACTTATATAATACTCTACAAAATGCAACTAATCTAAAATGACAGAAAGCAAATCAATGATGGACTGGAGAGAAGGAGGTGGGGAATTGGCATGGGATGGTGAACAATTTAAGCTGCCTAAGTTCATGTCCCTAGTCGAGGTCAAACAAGGGGACTCTTTGCTGTTTTGTTACGGTTCTTCTGCTGTAAACAAGTCTCCTTTTTGTGATATATTTGGTGCCACGATTTTAGCATTTTTGTGATTTTTATTGGTGATTTTTCTGTTTAAAGTGGTCCCCAAATGTAATGCTGAACTGCTGTATAGCATTCCTAAACTCAGGAAAGCTGTGATATGTCTTGCAGAGAAAATACGTGTGTTAGATAAGCTTTAGTCAGGCATGAATCATAGTGCTGCTAGCCATGAGCTCAATGTTAAGGAATCAACATTATATATTAAATAAGATGTCATTAAACTAAACACACGTAAAACAAGTTTATGTATTGACACATTGACAAAAATGTTGTGATTAGAGGCTCAAAGGAAGCTAATCCTATATTTCCCCTAGGAGCAATGGCTCAGTATTCATTAATTCAGAGCTCACTACAACTTTGCGGAGCATAATTTCCCTGAATAATGAGAATTACCTATATATAATCATATAGAATTTATGCAGTTCAGCCCAACATCAGGAATAAAACACTAGAGAAGCTGGTAAGCATCCAACATTGAAAAACATTGCAATCAGCATCTTGGGAAGGGGTGGGTTTGTTCTCCAAAAGCCTTAGGGTGGCAGAGATGTCTGTTGTATCAGTAAGCATTTGGATATAGGTAAAGCTCTGGTCTCCATATTTATTTTCCACCCTTCTACCTGGAAGGTGGTACAACATGAGTTGAAAAGCCATTTGTTTTACCAACTGTCTCTTCCCCTCTTCTTTGCTACTGAGACAGAAATAAAGCCCACTATATTTGGTGTACAGTACTGTTGATTAGGGCCAGATCCTATGCATGTATATGTCACAGAAAATAGAGGGAAAGGAACATAAAACAGTCAGAGAACACTCCCAAGTGTTGTGTTTGTAAGACTGTAGTGAGACCAGTAATGGGACCTGTACCTAACTGACTGGAGTTTTTCCTATCTTGCTTATTGCGGTTTTCCTCCAGCATTAGCAAGAAGCCTTAATCATGGTGACATGTTACATGTTTCTCATTCAGATTTCTTTGATTTATCAGTGGTTTTGCTGACTCCAGAAGAAGGTCATACTAAAATCTCCAATTCAAAAACTAATGGTCTGAAGCCAAGGACCTCAGGAGGATAGAAAAAGAAGAATGTGTTTCAGAGAAAAATGGCAGAAATAGCCTGTATAGCTTTAACATTCAGCACAAAAGTTCTGATTTTTAGAATGAGATGAACATTGTATTTTTTTAAAACATGGAAAAATTTCTGACATTTCAGGTTGCATCTAAATAGTTTAAAACCTTTTAAAATATTCTCTGAAGAAAATTTAATAACCCATATCAAACCTTTCGTTTTGACTATCTATATCTATATCATCTATGTCTATATCTATGTATATAGACCAGTTCTTTCGTAAGGTGACTTAGGGAAGAGGAAAATCCTCTTGCAGAGTTTCTGGAGATTGTGGTGTTGGAGAGCAGATATGCATGCCCAGCTCTAGAGTTTGCTCATGCCAAGGCAGAGCAACAGGTGTTATTCTGAGTACAATCCTGATGAGCCACAGGAAAAGAAACTTCAAGGCACTTTGGACTGATGGCTTCATCCTTGGACCTTGGATTTAAGACTCAAACAAAGATGGCAGCAAAAATTTCTTTCATCCTCTGGACAAGTGAGTGTCCTGAGGAGGGCAGTTGACACACTTTGGGGCAGAGAATAATGCATGTACCCTGGTTCTATTCCTGGGTACTGGCAAGGGATACCAGATTTGGTTGAAGTATCAGATGGCAGCTTCAAACCTTCTAACATACACTGAAAGAGCTAATCTCTGGGTCTATAGAAGGTATGAGGTGTGAAAAAAATTTGGAAAATAAGCTCTTAATTAAAAGAGCTGTAATACTGGTAGTAGAAAGCCCTCCCAATTGAGAGAACAGTCAGGTCTGTGCGTGTGTGTGTGTGTGTGTGTGTGTGTGTGTGTGTGTGTGTGTGGTGGGGTAGGAAATACAGACAGCAAAGAGCCCAGTGTCACCAGGTCCATACTGGCAGTGAATATGATGACAAACCCTAGTGCAATGCCTAATACTTAAAGCCCCGTGAAGCTGGAAAGATGTGGCACCATCAGATGCAATAGGCGAATTGTAATGAACAAGAAATCATGAGTCTAGACTGATTAAGCCAGGGAAAAAGGGGATTTGAAGAAAGGGTGGCTTGAGGTTCAAGCAACTCTTCTGGGGTATGCTCTGAATCAGTGAGCATTCTCATTTTTATCACTACTCTAATACTTGACCTCCCCATATTTGCAAGTCCTCCCCAAATTTGCATGCTGTGATCTGGAGAAGCAAGAGTTACTCAAACAGCACATTGTCAAAATGGCTGAGGAGTCACAACTGAGAATCAAATATGGCAAGTGTGTGTGGAGAGCTGCAATATTCCATGCTCTTGGTAGGAGTAAACACAAATTTTGATACAAAATATTTTAAAAATATTTAAGAGTATAAGGGTCATAAATTAAATGAGCAATAATTGAACACCCACAAAATGTCAGATACTATACAAGACGGTAGAAATATTAAGCTAAGAATATCCTTGTCATATGTAAAACACTATACTACTTGTATATGATTAGAGCTATAACAGAAGAGAAAACGAAATGTTTTGGATAAAAATAGCAAGAAATTAAAATAGTTATAAAATAGTGGTAGGATTTGGGGGTTAGCAGTTAGTAGTTTGGGGTTTGAGTCCTAATTATAGCCTTTCAAAATTAGAAAACCATATTGGGAGAAGTAATTTATGAAAATTGCAAGGTTACGGTATTACTAGACTAAAGATTAGTCTTTTTACTTCTAGTCCATACTCCTTCCACTCCAGTTTATTTCTGGGCAGTGTCCTAGAGTCTTAGGATGAAGATACTTTTGCAGAATACTTCATGAAGAAAAGGAGAGATACTAACAGCTATGTGCTATTTGGTCTCCTGGGTTATAGGGCCTGTGTTCAGAGAAGATGACAGCATGGGCCTAAAAGCTATAGCCTGCCTATTATTAAACATTAGAGATCTTTTTTTCTTTAGCAGTCTTGTGTTTCTTAACGCAGTAAGACTTCTCAGCTCAGGTGATTTTGAGGGGAAATAATACTATATCAATGCTTTATTGCAAAAGTCAAACTAAAATTAACTTTGTCATAAAAAAACATAATCATCTTCTTAATAAACACACCCTGGAACCCTAACAGCAGTACACCGTGGTCATTTAAAATCAATCAGGCAGTTAGTGACAAAGAACCTCCCTCCTTCCTTCCACCCCTCCCCAACTCAACTGCAGTGCAATAATGGATTTACTTCCAGCCTGTGAAAATTTTTCTCTGGGGATATTGTATTAGGTGAGTGAAAGCAATAAACTTTTCTTGGGAATCTGTTCTATCTCTGAAGAGGAAGGAAAAAGGGCACAAAGTCAATACCTGGACTTTCAAGTCAGATTTCTAATTATCTGGGGAATATGTTAAACACACTATGGAACACAACTTTTCTAAGATGTATTCCCTTTAGCCTCCCTACTCCTCCCACCTAAAGGGGACTTCACTAATAGGCCAGAAACAGAAGGATGGTGTTCATCTCACTTATGCTGAAGTCTCCCACCACGGTGGCTCAAGATCAACAGTGTTTACTAAGAATATTCTGGTATACCTGGAGGCCAGTGGGACCAAAGTCCTCTCTTCATTCTGTTACCTAAAGTTCATTACTTGTCCCTGAGGCAGAACAAAGAACAAGGACAAGTGGTTTGAGGCAAAGAAAAGAGAACTTTATTAATTTGCTGGCAAATGAGGAGGTTGGCAGACTCCTGTCTTAACAAACCATTATTCCCCCTTTATGCAGAAATACAGGTTTTTTTTAAAGGGGGTTTTCAACTTCAGGCAGTTGCTATTTAATTGTAGCATGTCCAGTAAAGATGATCTCAGATGTCTGGATAATTCTGTTGAGCCATCTCCTGTAATTTAAGACACTAGAAAACAAAGAACAAGAACACTCCTCTGTCCCTCTGATTACTAGCTTTGGGCAGTAATGCAGGTTTTAATTCCTAAAAAAGGGTAGGGGGTTTTAAAGAGGCAACTCAAAACATTTTGCCCTTTTCAGAACCTTACTTCTGTTACAATTCAATGAAAGACAACAAGCATCTGATGGTATTTATTTTATGGTATATAGTTTGCTAAGTTTTTTATATATTTTTATTTTAATTTTTAATCTTCACAAAAGTTAATAATGTTGTTCCTACATTTCTGCAGATGAGAAAATGAGGTTAGAGAAGCCAATCGATTTATCTACAGTTACACAACCAATAAAAGGGTAAAGATGATGCATATGAGCCTCCTGCTCATTGATTTGATAAGGAAAAATGAGTATCTTCTGAATGAAAACAATGTCTCCCAGCTCTTATTCAGGCAGTTTGGGATGCTCATTGTTCCAGAATCAACTGTGTATATACATGCACACACACACACACACACACACACACACACACACACACAGATGCACACACACACCCCTACCTATGCATCCTATTGGTTCTGTCTCTCTGGAGAACCCTAATACAACTACAATGTTCATGTTTAAATGTGGATTCCTGCCTCAAATTTTAAATTAACAATTTTGTAAATTCATGTGTCTCTGCATATTTTAAAACTTATATTGCAGAAATATGCTCTATGTAGGACTATATAGATCAATAAATTATTATAGAATGAATATCTGTATAATCACAACTGAGGTTAAAAAATTGAAGAATGCTAGTATGACCAATTATCCCCTTTTTGCCACGCGCTGAAGATAATCATTATCTAGACTTATAGCACTTGGATTGAGCTTGCTTATCTCAAATTTTATATAATTAGACTTATATTTTATATGTTATTTTGTTCCTGGCCTCTTCAGCATAATATTTATGCTTGGTGTGGGTGCATTTTCATTGGGCATTTATGTTGCAGTGGAATAGACAGAGTGTATGTAAAGTCACCTTTGGTTGATAATACTAAACTGTTTTCCAAAGTACTTGGATCAATTCATATTCCCTCCAGTAGTATATGTGATGTCACATGGATCTGTAGACTTTCTAATATATACTGTTGTTCATCTTGTAAATATAGCCATTGTGTTGTAAAAAAAAAAATCCTAGTGCTTCCATTGAAACTAGAAATTAGGAACAGAAACATCATTTCCTCTCTTTATGAGAGGCCCAGGGTTTACTTTCAACTGAAGAAACGTGTTTAAATTATTTTTCAAATACTGCCTAGGCCAAAAACACATTAGTAAAACCAATCAGTCCAATCCAACAGCCACATGACATTTCTTAAACATTCTTTTTCCCCCTTCCTCTCCCTCAATCCTTATTCAATCTCTCAAATTCTTTTTTTATTTTTTATTTTTTTAGTTCAGGAAATTATGGAGGTACAAATATTTTGGTTACATGTAATGCATTTGCCTCACCCAAGCCAGAGCTACAAGCATGTCCTTCCCCCATACGGTGCACTCTGAGTCCATCAGTTGTGGGTTTACTCCCAGTCCCCCCACCCCCTGACCTGACTGGCACCCAGTGAGTATTACTACCATGTGAACACCTTAGTGTTGATCAGTTAGTAAGAATTTGATGGCGAGTACATGTGGTGCTTGTTTTTCCATCCTTGTGATACCTCACTTCGAAGGATGGGCTCAATCTCTATTTGGGATAATATAAGAGGTGCTAGTTCACCATTGCTGTTTGCAGTTGAGCACTATTCCATGGTTTACATATACCATATTTTATTAATCCACTCAGGTATTGATGGGCATTTGGGTTGTTTCCACATCTTTGCAATTGTGAATTGTGCTGCTATAAACATTTGAGTGTAGATGTCTTTCTTATAGAATGTCTTTTTTTCCTTTGGATAGATGCCTAGTAGTGGGATTGTTGAATCAAATGGTATTTCTATTTTTAGCTCTTTCAGGTATCTCCAAATTACTTTCCACAGGGGTTGTACTAATTTGCAGTCCCAGAAGCAATGTAAGAGTGTTCCAATCTCTCCACAGCTACATCAGCATTTGTTGTTTTGGGACTTTTTGATAAGGGCCATTCTCACTGGAGTTAGGTGATATCTGACTGTAGTTTTGATTTGCATTTCCCTAACGATTAGAGATGTTGAGCACTTTTTTATATGTTTACAGGCCATTATTCTGTCTTCTTTTGAAAAGTTTCTGTTCATGTCCTTTGCCCATTTATTGATGGGATTGTTTGATTTTTTCTAACTGATTTTGTTAAGTTTGATATATATTCTTGTTATCAGCCCTCATTGGATGTGTAGAAAGCAAATATTTTATCCCTTTCTGTAGGTTGGCTGTTTGCTCTAAGGACAGTTTCCTTGGCTGTGCAGAAACTTTTTAATTTGATTGGGTCTCATTTGTTTATTTTTGTTGCTGCTATGATTGCTTTGGGGGTCTTCTTCATAAAATTCTTTACCTAGGCCAATGTCTAAAAGAGTCTTCCCCACATTTTTTCGCAGAATTCTTAAGGTTTCACTCCTTAGGTTTACATTTGTTATCCAACGTGAGTTAATTTTTGTGAGAGGTGAGAGGTGGGGATCCAGTTTCAATCTTCTGCATGTGGATATCCAGGTTTCCCAGCACCACTTATTGAATAGAGATTCTTTTTCCCAATGTATACTTTTGTCTGTTTTGTTAAAGATTAGATGACAATATGAGGATGGTTTTATATCTGGGTTCTCCATCCTATTCCAAATGTCTATGTCTCTGTTCTTGTGCCAGTACCATGCTCTTTTGGTTACTATAGCCTTGTAGTAAAGATTGGAGTCTGGCAGACTGATGCCTCCCAATTTTTTCTTCTTGCTTAAGATTGCTTTGGCTATATGAGGTCTTGTCTGGTTCCAGATGAAGCGTAGAATTATTTTTTCTAAATCTGTAAAGAATGATGGTGGAATTTTGATAGGGATTGCATTAATTCTGTAGATCACTTTAGGCAGAATGGACATTTTAACAATATTGATTCTACCAATCCATGGGCATGGTAGGGATTTCCATCTGTGCACATCATCTGCAATTTCTTTTCTCAGTGTTTCATAGTTCTCCCTATAAATATCTCTCACCCCCTTCATTAAATATATTCCTAAATATATAATTTTCTTTGATGCTATTGTGAAAGGTGTTGAGTCTTTTATTTGGTTTTTGGCTCGACTATTACTGGTGTATATGAATGCCACTGATTTGTGTGCATTATGTTTTTATCCTGAGACTTTCCTGCATTCATTTATCAATTCCAGGAGTCTCTTGGCTGAGTCCTTGGGATTTTCTAGGTATAATAGCATATCATCAGCAAAGAGTGAGAGTTTGACCCCTTCTGCCCCCATTTGGGCACCCTTAATTCCTTCCCTTGTTTGATTGCCCTGGCAAGGACTTCCAGCACTATGTTGAATAGAAGTGCAGATATTGGGCAACTTTGTCTGGTTCCAGTTCTAAGCAGGGGTGCTTTCAATTTTTCCCCATTCAATATGATATTGGCTGTGGGTTTATCATATATGGCTTTAATAATTTTAAGGAATATCCCATCTATGCCTATTTTGTTGAGGGTGTTTATCATAAAAGTGTGTTGAATTTTATTAAATGCTTTTTCTGTGTCTATTGAGAGAATCATATTGACTTTGTTCTTGCTTTTATTTATGTTTTGAATTACATTTATAGATTCGTGTATGTTGAACCAGCCTAGCGTTCGTGGGACAAAGCCCACTTTATTGTGGTGAATTACTTTTTTGGTGTGCTATTGGATTTGGTTAGCTAAAATTTTGTTGAGAATTTTTGCATTTATATTCATGAGGGATATTGGTCTGTAGTTTTCTTTTTTTGCTACATCCTTTCCTGGCTTTGGTATCAAGGTGTTATTGGCTTTGTAGAATGAGTTGGGGAGAATACCATCCTTCTCAATGTTTTGGAATAATTTCTGCAGTATACGTATGAGTTCTTCTTTGTATGTTTGGTAAAATTCAGGTGTGAACCCATCTGGGTTGGGCCATTTTTTTTTTCAGAACATTTTTTATTGCCGTTCCAATTTCTGTGCTTGATATTGGTCTGTTCAGGAGTTCTATTTCCTCCTGATTGAGCTTAGGGAGATTGTGTGTTGCCAAGAGTTTGTCTATTTCCTCCACACTTTGTAGTTTTTGGGCATATATATTTTTATAGTATTCAAAGATAATGTTTTTATTTCCATGATGTCTGCAGTGACCTCTCCTTTTTCATTTCAGATTGAATTTATTGAAGTACTTTCCTTTCTAGTTCTTGTCAATCTTGCAAGAGGGTTATCAATTTTGTTTATCTTTTTGAAAAACCAGCTTTTGTTTATATTGATCTTCTGTATAGTTCTTTTGTTTTAAATGTCATTTAATTCTTCTCTAATCTTAGTTATTTCCTTCCTTCTTCTAGATTTAGAATTAATTTGCTCTTCCTTTTCCAGTTCCTTGAGATGGTTTATTAGTTTGTTGATTTGTGAGCTTTCTGTCTTTTGGATGTGAGCATTTAATGCTATTAGTTTTCCTCTCAGGAATGCTTTTGCTGTATCCCAGGTTTTGATAGCTTGTATCCCCATTATCACTTAATTCAAAGAATTTTTTGATCTCGATCTGAATCTTTTCCTTCCTCCAGCAGTAATTCAGAAATAGATTGTTTAATTTCCATGACTTTGTGAAGCAGTGAGCATTTCTGTTGGAATTGATGTCTAGTTTCATACCGCTATGGTCTGAGAAGATATGTGGTACAATTTCTATTTTTTTAAATTTGTTGAGGTCTGATTTGTGGCCTAGGATGTGGTCAATTTTGGAGAAAGTTCCATGAGCTGCTGAAAAGAATGTATACTCGGCTTTATTTTAGTGGAATGTTCTGTAAATGTCTGTTAGAACCATTTGTTCTAGAGCTCTGTTTAAGTTCATTATTTCTTTGCTTATTTTTTTTGGAGGATCTGTCCATTTCAGACAGTGGGGTGTTGAAATCTCCTGTGCTCCTATGAAGCTACTATGGCATTACTGTTTATCACGCTATTTAGCTCATACAGGGTTTGCTTTATATATCTGGGTGCTCCTGTGTTGAGTGCATAGATATTAATAATTGTTAAGTCTTGTTGTTGGATTTTTCCTTTTGCCATTATATAGGGACCATCTTTGTCTTTCTTTACTTTTGCTATTTTAAAATTTATGCTGTCTGAAATCAGAATCACTACCCTTGCTCTTTTTTGGTTTCCATTTGCCTGAAAGTTTGTTTTCCAACCCTTGATCTTGAGCTTCAAAGCATCTTTATGGGTTAGATGCATTTCCTGGAGACAGCAGATACTTGGCTTATAATGTTTTATTGATTCAGTCAGTCTATGTCTCTCTAAAGGACAATTCAAGCCATTCACATTTATTGAGAGGATTGATATTTGGGGTATATTTCTGTTCATATTGTTGGGTAAGTTCTTATTGTTTTGTTTTATCCCTCAAGCCATTGTGGAATCTGGGTTCTGGGCTTTAATTCTTGAGTGCTTTTAATTTGGTGGATGTCTATTGGGCTGTTCAGTGTATGATGCAGGTTTGAGTACTTCCTGCAGAGCAGGTCTGTTATTTGCAACTTCTATCAGTGATTGCTTGTGTGGGACAGTCTTTATTTTTCCCTCGTAGATGAAACTCAGTTTTTTCGTGGAAAGAATTCTAGGTTGGCGATTCTTTTGTTTAAGAAGATTGAGGATGGGTTCCCAGTCCCTTCTGGCTTGTAGGGTTTCATTTGAGAAGTCTGATAGGTTTTTCTTTGTAGGTTATCTGTTGCTTTCATCTTACTGTGCAAAGGCTTTTCGCTTCCATGTTTACTTTGGCCAGTCTGGTGTATTTTCCTCCAGTATTTCAATAAATTGATTTTCAAGCCCTTGTGTATTTTCTTCTCTCTCCAAGATGCCTCTAATTCTTATATTTGGTTCCTTTACATAATCCCACATTTCTTGTATGTTCTGCTTTTGTCTCTTGCTTCTGTGTTCTTTTTCTTCATCTGATTTGTTTAGCACATAGGCATTATCTTCAAGCTCTGAGATTTTCTCCTCTGCATGATCCATTCTATTTTT
>CAUYSK010008344.1:0-41016 GCA_963575035.1 Avahi laniger
TATATTTTTAGCTGTCCAATTAATTTCTTTCTATTTTTGGTAGAGGTGGGGTCTCACTGTTGCTCAGGCTGGTCTCGAACTCCTGAGCTCAGAATGATCCACCCACCTCGGCCTCCCAGAGAGCTAGGATTACAGGCGTGAGCCACCGAGCCCGGCCTTATACTTCTCTATTAAATGCTTGAGGTGGTGGATACCCAGTTAACCCTGATTTGATTAATACACATTGTACGCCTATATCAAAACATCATGTATACCTTATAAATATATACAACTATTATGTGCCCATAATAATTAAAAATAAAGAATTTAAAAATATATGCTTCTCAAAGATATCTAAGGGAAAAACTCTTTGATCTTTTTTCCACAGTCTTGTAGACTTAGCACATTGTTCTGCTGTTGTTTGCTGACATGTTTGTCTCTTCCTCTAGACTAAGCTCCTTGCGGGAGGCGGGGTATTGTAATATTAAATTTTGTATACTTAGTACATGAGTGATCAATAAATGTTTGATGAATGAGAGAATGAATTAATGAGAAAAAATGAAAAAGTTTGTGGGAAGAGAAAACATTGTATATGTAGGGTGTTATTTTTCTGAATTTAACTGTGGACTCTCCTTCAAGTTTACACTATGGATTCTCCCTCTGGTTTGCAATCTTGAATGATGGAAACATCCTCATGAGATCCTGGAAGAGGGGGAGAGAAATGTTGCCCTTAAACAGGTGATTGTTAGTACAAGTACACTCATTTGTACATTTCTAGTTCTGCCTCTGACTAGAGAGCAACTGCAGTGCCTTTGAATTTGTAGACCACCTGCCTAAATGTGCACTTAAAATTGCACCTGACCTTTGTAAGTTGATTGTAACTGGTTGTAGCAAAAAGAAAATTGAATGGGTACACATTGGGAAATTAGGTCTACACACTCTTGATGACTGAGTTTTTCTTCCTCTGCACACCTGGTATTAAACTTCTATTGGTTATTAAAATTTAGGACACGTTAATGAATACAATGTTTTACAGAGTTTAGCTCTCAGTACAGTAAATCCAATACAACATTTTATGTGTTTATCATTTTGTTACATATTATTTACCATATGTGGTTTGAAAAATAACATGGTAAAACATTTTTTAGAGTTTTGATTGCAATAATTATCACAAAACCAACACATTTTAGAAGTTATGTACCTAAAAAGGAACTTGAATTTCATCTTAACATAATAGGATTGACTTATCACAAAATTAGTAGTTATAGAAAGAATGGGTATAGGAAGAATAAGTCAGTGAAATTAAGAAAATTAAAATTGTAGACATCAATTAGAAAGCACTAAATAAATTATTTTTGTTGTATTAAGCATTTAAATTTACCATTACAAAATATTCTTTATAATTCTTTTTTGAGCACTTACTGCTACATATTTGATTGATATATAAACATTTTGATTGCTAAAATTTTTGGGTGTGTGTTTTTTTCAAATTTGTATTTAAGGTTAGGAGAGCCTCAGGCACTATTTGACTAGGAAGGTGATAAACTGACAGTAGACTATAGAGAAGGAAGAAAAACATCTCACCAACGGCAGCCAGCAGCAACTAATGGTTTTCAGCTGTTACTGATCTAATTGTTCACGGTGCTGTAACAGCAATTCTGTGTGATTCATATTTTGTTTTGTTGAAATACATTCTACTCCCTTGTTGTTTTTAAGCCACACTAACTCTGAGTTTCCCTTTTTCTTAAAAGGTAGTTTCTAACTCTGTGTTTCTTTTAAAGCTAATAATTAATTGTGAAAAACTGGCAGCCAATTTTAACAGAAGTCTTTCATAGGACACAGAAAAATGATATTCTTTATTAAAATAAAATACTCATCTGTGTGAAAATTTGTTTGACATTGTTAAATGCCTTCAGATGAGTTGTTAACATCCTAAAATAGTAAAAGATAAGTACCTTTCATCTACAACTAACCTGTTGGGTCCAGATTTTCCTTTCAGATACTATTATCATGTCATTATACATAGGTTGAAAATGACATTTTCCCACTTAACAAGACATAACTTTCAGTAAAGTGTATTTAGCTGTCTGAGGCCTGTAGGCAGTTTAATAGCTGAGACATGATGCTATTTTGATGGATAGCTAGTGAAATTTTTAGCTATACAAGAGTTCATACTTAACAAAGGCATTCACTGTTTCACTAAGGACTGTAGTACGTTACATATTAATTAAGATGTTCTGGTGTAAATACTGCCTCTAAACTGTACTTAGTGGTATTTTCTTTTAACATCAATAAAATTTTAATAATTTATGACACTACAAAAATATGGAACTTTTCTATACTTTCAGCGTTTTTTACTTATCATAGACTCATGAACAACTGTGGAAAAAAACACTTTGTTAATTCCTTATTATATTTTTGAAAACTTGGTTCATACTTGAAAACTTCTGATTCAGCCTGCTTTCTGAAGGAGAAAAAACTTGCATATAAGTCCACTGATGGGTATTATGTTACTATTATTATTGCAATACTGAAGGATTATAATCAGAAGCTCCTCTCCCTTGAAGTGGTATCATTCTCTGATGGCCCCATTAGTACTTCAGGGAATGTAGTATTAATAGATTCTTGAACGTTATCCAGTGTCTTTTTCTTTTTTAGTCATGCTATTTCCCTCTCTTTATAGCTCCCACCCCAGTCCCACCCCAGTCCTCCTCCTGCCGTGAAGAATAGCCCATAGGCTAAGGCTTATTGCTGGTGATGCCACCCAGAACAGGAAAGCTGAACTTTGAAAGTAGATTTTTTTTTCAAATGTTCAAAGCTAGATAATAGCCAGGCTTTCAAGTGGTTGCAAGTTTTCTGAGAACTTCCAGAGGCGGGATTTTACATAACAAAAAGTAAATTTGGAGAATTAGCTATATTATTATAGTGTGAAGAATAATTCCAGATACCATGGCAAGAGCTGTCCATTCCTTTCAGGTACAGGAGGGTTGAGGTACATATAGGAATTCAGAGTGGATGAAGCTAGGATGAGGATGATGCCTGGGTCCTCAGGAAGGCCTGAGTTCCCTTCAAACTAGAGGTACAGCAAAATAGAACCTGAGAAAATCCAGAGTAATCCCTAAAACTTCAGCCTGGCACTTGGTTTCTCTGGGTATAGCCTGCAAAACCTACCAGCCTTTCAGAAAGTCCTGTTTGGGGAAAAGTGCCTTGTCTATCATGACATTGTAGTAAGGGTAGAGGAATTAAGTATGAGACCAAAGGGCAGTTTTTACAGGATTCTTCATACTCTAGGATAATGCAGAGAAAGGAAAGCAACCAAGAGTTTTGCAGTCCCTCTGAAGAGTTTGAAAGTGCTGAGTATATAGCTGAGCATGGTGGTGCGTGCCTGTTGTCCTAACTACTCAGGAGGCTGAGGTGGGAGGATCACTTGAGCCTAGGAGTTAGTTCTAGGCTGTAGTGAGCTATGGTCAGGCCACTGTGCTCCAGCGTGGGTGACCAAAAAAAGTGCTAAGTGAGCTTGTGGGCTGCAGGACTGAAATTGGCATGGTTTCAAGAGGAAGGAGGAGGCAGCCGAGTGCAGATTTCATATGAACAGAGAGACTGCACACCTCTGCAACCATTGGTGTGGCTTGCATGCTTGACCAGATGGATGTATTGAGCATAGAACCTGATGCCTGGAAGTCAAGCCCATGAAAAGCCTCACTGGGAGGACAATAAAAGTGTATCCTTCTGCAGCCAAATGCAAACTTGATAAGAAGGGAGGGGGTAACCATAGAGAGGGGCAGAAACTTTTATAGACTTAATAGCCCCCCCCAAAGTGCTTTAAATGAGAAGATACTGAGATACCTTTTTAAATGGCAAGGTTGAGTATTTTCTACTGTGAGTTAGAATAGCAGCTTGTAACTAGAAAGAAATTAATTTAGAAAAGAAAGTTGCCTTTTTTTTCCCGCGTACCCTAGATTATGGCTGGCCAGTTTATATCTACTGTGCTAAAAAACTTCAAATTATAAGTTATTATCACAATCTCCATACATATTAAAATTCCTGATCTATAAAACCTGTATTACATGGACAGTTAAGTGACTCCTCCTTTTTCTACAGCATTACCCTTAATGGATAAAAAATATTATGTTATCATTCATGTCTTTCTGTTTACTTCACCCTGTAAAGCAGTGTATGCAGTAGGTACATACCTATACATATCCCTCTCTATTACATTAAGAAAAATTATAGCTCTTATGTAAATGATCTAAGATCTTATGAATTTTATCGTTAAACAGATATTCTGCCATCTCTTAAAGTTTTTATTTTACGTAAGAGGCTTCCAGCTATCAACTGATTGAATTGGTTACTTTATTGAAGCTGGAAATGCAGATGTGATAAGTTTTGCAATTGAATAGTAAGCTAGGCTTAGAAAAACAAGGGTATGCACTGAGTATCGGAGAAGACCTGATACTCAGTTGAACAAAGTAGTCTCTGGATTGTCCTAAGGACCAGGGGAAAGCAGAGAGTCAGAAACCAGGACGAAAGTCAGGAAACGTGATGTGGTATGTACTCTTTGAATTTAGATGATCAAAAATTCAAGCCAGACACGACCCTTGCGAGGCAAGAAAAAGTTACTAGTAAAAAAAGTCACTGCTGTGAAGCAGACAGATATTTCATGATAGTTCAAAAACTAATCCCAGACTTGAGCAGACTAAATCTGCAGTTAGGCACTGTTAGATAAGTGAAATAATAGTGTGAGGTTAGGACTAAGACTTCATCCTGATGTCAGCCTATGGTGGTACATCCTGACACTAACCAGCTTCTTCACTTTCATATGTTTGCTGAATACTCTTCTTCAGAATTTACTTTTCTTGATTATCTCATGTCTTCCTATACCCTAGTGCATTCCCTGACTTAACTCCTCATCTTTGTTTTAAATATTACCCCAATTTTTTTTGTACTCCTCATCAGTGTCCTGTACTCTGTAAAATTTTTGCCCAAGACTACTCTCCTCTTCTAGAAGACCTCCTAACAACTCCAGACAGCTTTGGGTGGAAGAACGGAATCACTGAATTTCTGTTTTCAATCAGCATATGCTAACTTATGCTGCATAACAACAAGATCAAAATTTCAGTTATTTAATACAACAAAAATTTATTTCTCACCACAAAGATACATAGTTTATCTGGGTAATTCTCTGGAGTGAGACCGACTTGTTGGTAGTTTAGTAATCCAGGCTATTTTGATCTTAGGCCACCATGATTGCTATGGCAGGGAAGGAGAAAGTAGAGAATCTCATATTGGCAATTAAATGCTTTGACCCGGCTCAAATCCCATTGGCCAGGAATAGTTTCATGGTCTTGCTTAACTGCAAGAAGGAATGAGGAAGTATAATCCTTCCTTGGGCTAGAAGGATTAGGGAACAAGAATGGATAAAAACTAAAAGTCATCACACCTTGTTTGGACAATGTAAGGTTTGTGTAATGATTGTTGATTTTTGAAAAGCAAGAAACTGTACTGATATTTGGTTCCCTAAGTCCTTTTTTCTCTGTCATATAATTACTTTTAAAATTCCTTCTTCTAAAGGGCCAGTTATTTATTGAGTCCTGAGATGCCAGTGCCTAGAGATGTGTGTATATTTTTGTGTTAGCTTGTATATGTATATATACATACATGTGAGTTTGCAGGCAAATCTATAGAAAATATTTAAGTATTTGATTCCTTTTCAGCCCCTTAGTACCTAGTATAACTGACAGATTTAGGATTTTTTTTCCCAAAAATCCTACTGTCTTAAAATTATGTATGTGGAATTACATTCCAAAGAGCATTTTGAGGGGTCTGGGGGCATAGCCTTTCCATTAAAGCCATTAATTCTATATGAGAGCTCTCAGTCAGCAGTTACTGTTTTCAGAAAATAAATACATTGAATGATCATTAAAAGAACTAGAAAAAGCATAGGTATTTCTCTTGAGGGGTGATTTGACTCTAGCAGCACTGTCTGACTCTTAATCATTTGTAAACACCGTGTCTACATTTAGGTAGAAATTTACCTAAATAGTGAACTAAACACTATTACTAAACACTAAACACAGTGAACTAAGTATTTCAAAAAATATTTTGTGTATGATGGTTAACAAAACTAGTGGTGTTGGTTCACAATGATGCTTAAGCATTCATTAACCCCTGCCAATAAAATTATTCTAAAAACATTTAATATATTTGTCATAATGAAATGTTTTATATAACAAGCTTCCTTAAAAGAAGTGGTAAGAATTAGTTTCTAACAGCTCCATCAAATATCAGTAAGTACCTTTGCAAAAAACCAAATAGTTAGACTTTTAGGACTTAAAAAAATATCTGTCAGAATCAAATTAAAATGCTTGTTCTACAACTATAAATTACAAAGTAATTTATTTTATGGTGAAAGACAATTTTGCTTTTTATTTTGCTTATATCCATCTCCTTTATTTAAAAAGTAGCTGTCAGAATAATGCAAGGAAAATGGGTCTTTAATATGTAAATATTTTTTGCTAAGGAAAGTAGAACAGCGTATCGTATGCTTTAAATTAATGTGCCATAGACTAACATGGGTTGAATGTTTGCTCGTGTCAAGGTGTGGTAACCTATTTATTATGCATCTCATTTAATCCTCTTATAACCCTATGAGAATTGAGGCTTACATATATTCAATAAATTGCTCAAGGGCACATAGTACTAAGTGTTAGAAGCAAAATTTGAACCCACATATATGTTCTTTTTACTATATTGTTTCTGAGATTTAGGGTGGGCTGGGAGTGCCAGGGACAAGAGCATGATCACACAGGACCCACGATCTGATTCCAGCCCTCTTTTCAACTGTTTAACATCATGAGCCTTACTTTTCTGTCATAGTTCTTTCTTTGCTGCTTTTCGTAGATTCTGGATAAATGACTACTTTTTTGTCTTTGCCAATGCTTCTTGTAGTCTTTCAGGATCATGCTCCAAGTCTAACAGTATTGCTAAGGGGAGTGTCAGGGCACTGGTTGTTGTCATCTTTAATAAATGAGAAACATGGTTCTGGCAAATTTTTAGACTGTAGACTGATAAGGTCAGGTTTGTTTCAGGCCCTCATAGGCAGTGAGGCCTGGAGAGATTACGTAGGTTCCTCAGGTCAGATATGAATGGGCTGGTGTTAGTTATGAGTAGGCTTGGTGTTAGCTCATTGTACAAATTTATTTTCTAAACAAAACACTATCTCCTTGTTCCTCCTAAATGAAAAGTAACTTCTGAATAACTTTTCATGACCTCTGTAATGGTATCTGCAGACTGTGTAAACTGCTTTGATGGTAGCATATTCGAAATGGACTTTGATCTATAAAATAAACATTTGTATCATGTTTAAAAACCAATACTTGAGAAGCAGGGCTTCTTTTGCCTTTCTCTGGACATCTCTAATGATACGTTTTTATCTTTATGTAATTCTTAGCTGAGCACTGAGATGTTTTTGGTTTTTATATGATTAAGAACTTTATCACTTGCAATTATACTTGCACACTGAGGACACCTTGAAAATTTGTAATTCCATCGTACTTAGAAGGGGAAAATTTGTGAAACACAGATGATGGAATTAAATATGAGTTAGCTAGCTTTTTTTTTTTTTTTTTTTTTTTGAGCCAGAGTCTTGCTTTGTTGCCTGGACATGAGGTTAGTGGCATAATTGTAGTTCACTGCAACCTCAGACTCCCGGGCTCAAGTGATTCTCTTGCCTCAGCCTCCCGAGTAGCTGGGACTACAGGTGCACACCACCATGCCAAGCTAATTTTTCTATTTTTTGTAGAGACATGGGGTCTCACTATATTGCTCAGGCTGGTCTTAAACTCCTGACCTCAAGCGATCCTCCCACCTCCCAAAGTGCTAGAATTACAGGTATGAGCCACCATGCTGGGCCTGAACTAGCTTTCTAAACTCTGGAATGTGAGAATAAATCTCTGAATCTTCAAGAATACGGCGAAAAATTTTTTTTATACATGTAGCATAAATTTTATTGGAGGTAAAAAATGAAAAGAAGCCAGTGATAAAATATTAAGATGAAGATACGATATTGGTTGTCAATAATAATTTAAATAGTTTAATCTTTAGCATCGAGATTGTTTAATCAACGCACATTACTATTACGTTCAATAAGAGCACATTTTATTTTTTTATTTCAGAATATTAGGGGGTGCAAATGTTTTGGTTACATGATTGCTTTTGTACTGCTTGAGTCAAAGTTTTAAGTGTGCCCATCATCCAGAAAGCGTACATTGTACCCATTAGGTATGATTTCACCCATTCGACCCTTCTCCCAATCCTGCCTAATTTTCATTGAGTTTTACTTCCATTTGTGCACATGAGTGCTGATCAGTTAGTTCCAATTTAATAGTACATGTGGTGTTTGTTTTTTCATTCTTGCGATACTTCACTTAGGAGAATGGTCTCCAGTTCCATCCAGATTGCTGCAAAAGGTATTAATTCATTTTTTATGACCGAGTGTACTTTATGGTATATATTAAAACGCTTCTGCACAGCCAAGGAAACAATCAACAGAGCAAAGAGACAACCTACAGAATGGGAGAAAATATTGACATGTTGTATGTCCAATAAAGGGCTAATAATAAGAATCTACAAAGAATTCAAGCAAATCAGCAAGAAAAAAAATCAATCCCATTAAAAAGTGGACAAAAGACATGAAAAGAAGCTTTTCAAAAGAAGATAGACTAATGGCCAGTATACAGATGGAAAAAGTGCTCAACTTCTGTAATCATCAGGGAAATGCAAATCAAAACCACAATGAAATATCACCTAACCCCAGTGAGAATGACTTTTATCAAAAAGTCCCAAAATAGTAGATGCCGTCATGGATGTGGAGAGATAGGAACACTTATACACTGTTGGTGGAACTGCAAACTAGTGCAACCTCTATGGAAAGTAGTATGGAGATTCCTGAAAGAACTAAAAGTTGACCTGCCATTCGATGGAGCAATCCCACTACTGGGTATTTACCCAAAGGAAAAAAGTCATTTTATCAAAAACATACTTGTACTAAAATGTTTATTGCCGCACAGTTCACAATCACAAAGATGTGGAATCAACCCAAGTGCCCATCAATTCATGAGTGGATTAATAAATTGTGGCATATGGAGAAAACTTTTGAGGTGTCGCAAAGACAGCCCCTTCACTTGATGCCTTAGGGGTGATCCAGGACTGTCCTCAGTGTTAAGGTTACTGGTTTAACTTGCTTGTTTAATTGGTTTTCCTTGGCAACCTTCAGTTCTTCCTGCAGATTAGAAGAGGTATCTCCAGCTGGAAAGGTCCCACAATAGGTGAATTCTTGGAAAGGACAAGTATTTGAGTAATATTAGAAAGCATCATTATTATAGCACAGATGTTTCTGTGTAATTGATGTTTCATCCTTTAGTCATTCAAAAGAAGTTTGCATTTTTATGCTGTACAGTAACAAAAAGAATCCAGTGTGCTATAATTTAGAAAAATTTGTTTTTTGAAAAAGTCAGTGTTAAGAAAAGTCTGAGCCCTTTCTCCCTATCTCTTTCTTTCCTTTATGTGACAAAGAGATTAATTGCACTTGCATTTGTACCATATCAGTACAGAATGCTGTGGATGCAAAGATGAATAAAACATGCTTTTTGTCCTCAAAGAGTTTGGTGTGTAGTGGTTCAAATAGACATATAAGGAAATAATTAGAATATGATGTAGTATTTTAATAGTAATGTTCAAAATGCTACTGGAGAGCATAGAAGAAGAAAGAATAATGAAATAAATCTTCCTGAGGAGGTATTGGGGGATCTGTCAGGGCCAGCTTCCAGTTCATGGTGAATATTCCGGTTAATAGATGGTGTCAGACAAATGAGGTGCAACTATATTTTTGAAAGATTACCAGCTTGGGATTTATCATGATTATTCCTCTGGGATTTTAGCCTGTTTTGAATGAAAGGTAGTCATTGTCAGAGAAATATTGAAGATCAGCCACATTTCTAAATTTTGTATGAAGAAATTTGAACAACTCCTCAGAAATTCCTTCTTTATATAGTCATAGAACCATTTCATATAAAATCATGTATTTGAGTGCTAAGTGAGGATAGTACAAGAGCACTGCTGGTAATGTATTATGTAATATAAAATTTTTAATAATTTTATATAAACTTAACTTCATATATAGTAGGTACATATCTGAGAATAACTCCATGAAAAGCCACCTTAAAGTGAATTCACTTAAAACTAGTATCAGACATTGAGTAAATTGTGAAAAATTACACTAAAATTTTGAAAAATAAGTTGATTTTAGTTCAGTTAAGAAAATTTATATTATAATTGAAATAGTATTCTAGTTATAGAAAAATAATGAAAATTGAGTGTTTTATTGACATTTTTGTATGTATGATAGCACATTATTCAAACTTTTTAAGTGCATATTTGACTTTTATAGTATGATAGCACATCATTTTTATAAAAAATTTTAGAGTGCTTCATCAGTTTTTCTAAGGGCCTCCCTTACACCTTTGATAGACAAGTCCTTCTAAAGAACTTATTCTATCATCATTGTTGATTTTCTCATTTATCAGAGGCTTCGAGTATGATCCCAGCTGTTCTCCATCATCCCTTTAATTGATTTCATGAAATCTTCTGAATGATTTCACATTCACTTTATAATTGAATTAATTTGCCTTGTGTTTGTTGAAAACCAATCTCTTTTATTGGATGGACATATATAAAGACATTGGTATGAAACAGAGAAATAACCTTTGGGTTAGGACTAATTTTGTAAATGGTCATTTTATTAGCATTTTCATTTTGTGATGGCATTTGTTTCCCTGTGTTTTGTTTCTTAACTGTCAGAACTGGTGTGGATTAATATTTCTTTAACACTTGATAGAACATTTCATGTAATTAATTATATAATTATGTATAGTCCTAACTTCATAAAAATTATAATCCTAGAAACCAGCCAGATTATGACAAAAATGATGATGATGCCTTCTCCTATGACAATGATAAGGGCTGCCATTTGTGAAGCTTGTACTCTGTTCCTATGCTGGTTGCTGTACTAGGCAGTTTACATAGTAATTCTTCGCACACCCTGAGAAGGTCAGTGTTAATCATTTGACTTCATGGATAAAGAAATTGAAGAAATTCGTAGAGGTAATGGGTGTTTAGGAATTAAAGACAAACTATTATAATTCTCAGGTTTGTGCTCTTTTTACTACACTAGGTCTTTCGTTGTAAAACATTTACTTTGGTGTTTTCTCTTATAAATTAAATTATATTTTTGTGCATATAATATAAAATTCATAAAAATTTGAATAGCCTACAGTTGGGGGAATACATTTCTAGGTTTATATACAGTAAGTATTAATAATCTTATAAAAATTGTTTCTTACTCCTGCTTGTTATTGAGAAGTATTTCACGAATACATACTCCTACTTCAGCAGATTTGAGTCAAAATGGAATGGAAGATATTAAATTGATGAAACAAGATTTTCACAACCAAAAAATCTTAAAATATAGTGTAATGTTTTAAAAAATTGTTTGGCTATATAAAATACATCCAATTCTAATAGCTTATTATTTTCAAAGAGAGAATGATGCACCATTTTCCAGTGACCACTTAATGGAAACCTGATTGCCACTGGAATTGCAGTTATTTTACAATGTGTATTTTTTATAAACCATTGCTCTAAAATATCAGGTTGCAGCTTTGGTATATACATGAATTGAAATGAAGGAAATTTAGATATTTTATAGTTTTCTATAAACTGCAGAGTCTGGAATTTCAGATACTAGTCTTGATTTAGCCTATGGTGAATTTTTCAGTTGTTTGAAAGTTTTATTTTTCATTCAAAGAGTAGCTTTGATAATGGTCTTTGGTCAAAGATGCTGTTTTGGTATTATTTTTTTAAAAATTCTCTTTAGCAACAAACAGTATATGAGGAAGGAGTCCACAATTAGCCTGTTAGGCACACAGAGCTTTGCAGTCCCAGGAATGATGGCCTTCTTGAAATATGCCTCTTGAGATCAGTAAAACTTCAGAAGTTACTGCTTCATTGCCTTGGGGTTTTTATGTCCTCTAGCATGTGTGATTAAATAATGATACATTTCTTATGTGTAGCCATAAGGTGTCACTGAATTGTCTTTTAGACTTAGATCTTTTGGTTTCTTACATTCTTGCCTAAGAAAAATGATAGGATTGCATTCTTTAAAGCTGCTAGTTTCTTGCAAGTTATTATTTCACATACATATCATTTTTGGTATAGCATGTCCTCAGGGACTTGCCCTATTGTTATTTCTCACTCAGCATGCTTCAAAAAACTACCGAACCTCCTGAGGCATTAGCATACTCTTGATAAGCTCTGGGGAATATGGAAGTTGCCATATTGAAGCCAGTCATCCAGCCATCATGTCTGGTTTTCCGCTTTGAAAACATTTTTGTCTGTCATGAGAGGCAGACATTAAGATCTTATGAGTCGCCTACTTGAGCAATAATGTACAGAAGAGAGAAATTTCATTTGATTGTATCCGGTGATGTTTTTCTGCCCTGAAACATGAGGACTGATCTTTTGTAATTCAGGCCTACTATGTGTAATTGCAGCTATATTCATATTTACGTATGTCTCTAAACTTAAACCAAGCTTATATAGGGGGAATTTTGGATTAATTTTATGTAATCTTAAAAAATCCTCTAAAATCTCTTAGATGTTTTATATTTTTTACTGCTTTAGATTCTATCTCCATGTGGGAAATAGAAAATGTAAGCTCCTCCGTGTACTGTTTTAGATCTGTGAAAATTTCTCAAAAGCTACATCAACAGTCACCAGAGCACATATCTGCTCTGCTGTGTGTTCCCATCTTCTTACTAAAAGCAGGGTTTTTGTTTCATTGTGTTTTGATGGCTCTAATGACCCTGCTTCTTTAGTTTCTTTTCTCGTGTTCATATTCTTCATAAAACATTTTGTCTTTTCTCACTTCTGCTTTGCTTTTCTACTATAGATTTCTTTTTCTGCCTTTAAGTTTGTCGCTCTTGAATCACTATCAACTTTTTCTTTGACACGTCAGTGAGGTGCTGTTCAGATTTCAGTAGGCACCTATCCCTGCCACCTAGCAGCTTAAAGTCAAAACATAAAATGTTGAAATGGATTAACTAGATAGTGATGGTAATTTAGGTAATTAAAAAAACATTGACTAGTTAAGTTTAAAACAAAGAAAACTCCATTATAGAAATGGAGATTTAGGAAAAGGACATGGCCTGGTATTACATAGGCTTTCTATATAAAGTGTTATAGAGGTACAGAATCAAATTCATGACAGTTAAAAGCTTTCTAAATGGATGGACTTCACTATATTTTCATAGGAATTGTGTAAAAGGAAGAATGAATGAATGTGTTCTGTGAAATGGTGAGAAAATAAGGAACTGTGAGAATTGCATTTTAATATTAAGGACTTGGGATGGAGATGGAGGAAATCATAACTCCTGGATTCATTTGAGTAGAAAGAGGATGTGTTGAGTTCTGGAGATGAAGAAGACAACCAAAGGATACCACAGTGGAAGATTCTGGGAGGAAGATGATGAAAGGTAGACTTGAGTGTAGCTTTCTTGTAAAATGGGAAGCCAGTGGAAGTAAAAGCAGAAAAGAAAAATAAATGAGGCTGTTGCTTATAAAATTTACGACGTTCAAAAAGATGGCTAGTAATTAAGTTAGAGCATAAGTGACTAGCACTTTTTATACATAATGGAATCCACAACCCATTGTGAATATATGTTTATATATGTTTTTTGAGTTGTTGAACACCTATACTCTACATCATTATGGATATTTTATATTTTTCACCCAGTGTTATTGATTAGTTCTTTATATTTTTTGAATTAAATATATTCTCAAAATAGTAAGTTTTCTACTAAGGCAACTATGTTACTGTTATTTAATTATGGACATACATGAAATAGCAATTTTTCATTTAACAGGAATATGATATGAGGCAATAAGGCAAAAAACCAGAAGAGAATTGTTCTGGAACTATATTTGGGATAGGGGATGGAGTGGGAGGCAGATTCAGCAAGCCTGCCTTTTTAAAACAGATAGGGTAGTTTATGTAGAATTGGAGATAAATTGAAAATAACTAGAGAAGAAAAATTTCTGAATAAGAATAGAGATAGTTTTGCCAGTCATGAGGGAACTTGCTTGGTTTGTGATAACGTTCAGTATTTTGTTCTAAGTGCTGATTACATGGGTGTATTCTATCTTAAAAGCCATTGAGCTGTGTAAAGTATAAATAAAACTTGACACATTAACTGCCATGTATTTAACTCACACTAGTTTTGAGCCCGGGGCCTCATGAAGCATATATAACTCACACATCTCTTTACTTTGGAAGCTGCGTGGTGTGCACGCAACTCATGCTGCCATGCTGTAGCATGCATGTTACATGATGGGTGCCCTCCTGGGCAAAACCCTGCAGTTGGTTTGTGAAAATCTTATTTGTTGATGTTCTTATTGTTACAATTACTATTGACAATTTAATTCTAAAATTGTGGATTAAATGAATAGAAGTCAATAAATTTGATTTTTCTATTTATGTTTAAATTATACTTAAGCCTGACAAGTCAAGAAAAGCACTTTACCTGTTGTATGAACTATTTTTTAAGTTTTCACGTTACTTTTTACATTACTAATTTTCAAGTTTTTATATTACTTTTTTATTTAAAAAACACAGAAAACAATAAAAAACAAATTTTTCGTTAAATTAGAAAGGATCGTTTTGTTTTCAAAGTTTTTATCCTGTTTTCATTATAAAACACCATGACCTCAAGAAAAAAAAAATTTCTAGTGTGGCAGTCAGTGTGTTAAAATTTACACATTTTGCTGTCTGTAAATTATATGTCAATTTTTTATTATAGAAAAAAACACTTGAATTTTAATGGGTGCTTCGGACTGAGATACTGTTTTTATTTTATTATTTCTGCTAGGTATACACCTAGTATTATCTTTGATGTTACTTTTAAAATGTTCTTTAAAGTGATAACCCAAGAGGAAAAACTAGCCAGTGTATTTCATTTATAACTGTTAAAAGCTGAAATTTCCCAATACTAACTTCTATTTCAGATTCCTGCTATTGCTTCTGCACCGTTAGTACGTGTCAGCAAGGGGTTAACAACACTAGATTTACCCTTGCTATTTGTATCCTGTTTTGAATTTTTTTTCTTTTTTCCTCAGTTGACTTCCTTACATGGATTCCTCATTTTAAAGATGGTGCATGCACCATGGAGTCTGTACAATGAAAGACTAGTGCAGATAAGCACACAATAAAAGCACATTTAAAGATGGTAGGAAGCTGCAAGACTTCTTTTCTTCTGGGAGAAGAGGCATTGCTGTGAAAATCATTAGAACAAGAGAAAAATTGAGTAAGCCTACTCATGTTATTTTTTTTGTGAGGATTATAGGCCTGTTTAAAATATGTGAGAACTGTGTAAGTATGGATTAATTATAGGTTATATGTCCAGATGAGAGGCATCGCTGTGACTGCTGTGCCTGTAGCTGCCCATGGACAGGGGATATCGTACCAGAAGTACTTCCTTTCCCTCCTCCACGTTAAAATTATAGAATCTGTAATGACTTGAGACCAAATCCACCACTACTCTCAATTTCTCCCCTCTCACTAACTCCTCTCCCCCTTCTTGGCCCTTTTATCCTGTAAACTCTGAGCCCTTCTTGTTAAAAACGAAGACTTCAGTAGCAGGGTAGCATTATTGAAGAGGGGCCCTTAAACCCCAGACCTCTCCCTTCCTTTTCTCTGCTCCCCAAGGGAAACTATTTCCTCTGAGCTGGTCCTCATAGAATCCTGGTGAATTTAAAGACTCACTACTCTTATGAGTGGTCTTTGTCTTTCTGTGAATGTATACTGAGGAAAACACCAGGTTGGTGGAAGTGGAAAGGAAGGAGGGCTTGCTCAAATTCTGGAGACCTTGTGAGAACAAAAACAATGGGACACTGGTGGGGTAAGCAGGAAGGAGAGCCCAGCGTCTCAGTTCCTCTGCCTCTAATTTCCTTTATTTCCACCCCCCACTTGCACATCTCCAGCACAGTCTTCTGGTAGGCCATAACCTGAGATTCCGCTGGTTTCATCCTCATGTGCCAGGGATTCTGCTAGGTGCTGAAAACACCAAAGTGAAAGCAACAACAAAAAACACCTCCGGTGGGGTTAAGGGAGACCCAGATCCCACTGTGTGGGAGAAACATGCACTCCTGTTACTCCAAACAGATTCTGAAAGCATTTCTTCAGAGATGCTTTGCTTTGGTGATCAGGGAGTATAATAACCCAGATACTGTACTGTAATATTATAATAATCTACTTTCCTACTAGGGCAACACACATCTGGTTTACACCTGTTGTCCTGGTATAATTGTTTTTAATAACTGCATCCCATTCTACTCTCCAGAAGTCTGGGTGGTAAGTTATATGGTCACTCTAGTCGTATCAAAAATGAACTTCTTAATCCATGGGGATTGTGTAACAAAAGCCCAAAATGTAAACTTATGGCATTAAGTATTTCAAAGTTAAAGTGGTGGTGGTGATGTTTAAAAATATTCTAAATGCAAATTTTCATTGAGTGTTCTTTAAAACTAAATAAAGAAATTCTTTGTTCAGGGATTCTAATTCCTACATGATATCTATAGCACCGCATGTACAATCATTGTGAAATAACCACCTAATATTTAAAACATTAAGCCCATTGTAACAATATAAAATCTTCATAACAGAATACTTAAACATTGCAATTAAGAATTTCAGCTGTAGGGCCAGGCGTGGTGACTCATGCCTGTAATCCTAGCACTCTGGGAGGCTGAGGGTTGAGGCTGGAGGATTGTTTGAGCTCAGGAGTTTGAGACCACCCTGAGCAAGAATAAGACCCCTTCTCTACTAAAAATAGAAAAATTAGCCAGGTGTTGTGGCTAGTGCCTGTAGTTCCAGCTACTTGGGAGTCTTCAGGGAAGAGGATCACTTGAGCCCAGGAGTTCGAAGTTGCGGTGAGCTATGATAATGCCACTGCACTCTACCTAGGGTGACAGAGTGAAACTCTGTCTCAAAAAAAAAAAAAAAAGAATACTAAGTTTTTCTTGTTTCTGGTTCTTTTTAATTAAAGGTAACCAATCATGGGCATTCATTTTGAACATTGTTTTTAACTCATGTTACATGTGGAAAAAAAAATGATTAAAAGTAGAGGTATTGATTTTAGGAGACATATTTATAGTTATCTCTTTTTATTTACCTTTTTAAACGATTATTTAAATCACTCTGAAAATTTAAATGTATGGTATGAAGTTGAGTAAGTAGAACATGTTTTAGTGAAAAAACTATTTTCTGACTTAATGTTAACCAACCATTACTAATGTCCTATAAAATCCTAGTTAAGAGATACAGACTCCAGTTATTAAAGTTAATGGCCTCCAGTTGCCTCACCTTGCCTAAGTCTAGGATATTAAGCATCCAGAAGCCCTAATTTAATTATCACCTGTTAATATTGGCTCTAAGTTCATTTCTCTCCTTTCAGGATAAAACTTCAGTGATGAGCCAATTAAAAATTATTATCTTCCTATCAAAACACCAGACTGCTAACTACATCCACAGTATACAGATTTGCTGGGACTTTCAAGATGGAACTAGCTGACTCTTGCCTTTAAGGATTGCAAACTTAAAGCAAATTATTATTTTTGTCCATTTATTATTCTAATTTACAGGGCCTGGTTTCATGGAAGACAATTTTTCCGTGGAAGTGGATTGTGGAGCTCAGGCGGTGACGGACAGCCTGGTTGCGGACCAGTACCTGTCAGTGGCCTGGGGGTTGGGAACTACAGATCTAACACTATGTAGTGTTTGGAATCATTTCAGAGCTACATAACAGGATTCTTACTAACTTCAGTCTTAGGCATCTTTCCTAGAGTTAGTAATTAGTGAAAAGTATAACTAACATCTGTGTTCACCCAAACATACCATGCAGCTGTCTGGCATTGGGTCCATGTTCTGTCTCTGACCATGGATAGCTTATGAGCTGAAAGGAAATCAAACCCCTCACCTTGTAGTTATTTGCACCTTACTCAGTCAGCTGAGCCTCAGAACCCACATACTTGAAAAATGATAAAATAGTCTTATATAAATAACAAGCACAACAGAAGCAGGAATAGCTGTGTATATATGTTTCAGACTACATCTAAAGTGTGTTACTATGTAATTTGGTTCACTGTCTTAGTAATTTTTAGGTAATTATTAACATTAATGTTGATGGTATTAATTGTTGCCTGATCATTTTCATAATGAGGTCAGTATTATTTCCACTTTTAGGAGAGCAGAATTCAAAGGATTTGGAAAAGCCTTGATTTGAAAGCCAGTGGCAGAGTCAGAATGATGGTTTTCTCTCTCTGCTAGGTCAGTGGTCTCTTTATTAGATCATGGCCATTATATAGAATATTGGGAGGACCTGGTGAAAGATGGTATTTAGGATCTGGCATCAAAAATATCTAGAGCTCAGGCTGTCTGGAATCCAACAGTTGTGTGGGAATTTCACCTGTTTCGGTTACTAGCTGGGTAACTCCAGCAAGTTACTTTAAACATTTCAAGCTTCAGTTCTTTATCTCCCTTAGAGTTTTGAGACAATTAAAATAACAGATAAAATGCTTAGCATAAACCTGGTATATGATAAGAGCTTAGTAAGTATTATTTGTTTTTTAATCTTAATAATATTTGAATTTCAAGTTTTCGGCAACTTTTATGTACATCTCTTATGTGCATGTATATTACCAAATGAAAGCCTATAGTTCATTTTTCTCCCTAGGAATGACTAGATATATAACTGTATATATTTATGCTTATGCAGGCACACATAATCACCATCCCACCATTTACAACACCTGTTTTGGGAATCTTAATTAATTATTCCTTCCATGGTATTTTCTTAATCTGCTATATTGTGAGATATCTGACTGAGAGGTATTAAAAGCAGAACAGGAAACCGTACAAGTTTCTTAAAATAAGAATACAAACTGAGCTCAGACACACAATGTTTATATACAATCTAAAAAGGAAATGTAGTCAGTGAGCAGAATATACTTAAAGCTAACCACAAATAAGGAGCAAAAAAAAAAAAAAACCACAGTTTACTTTAAAATTGCACACATCTTTCTTAGAATATACAGTAATTTCATTGTAAAATACTTCTTTAAAAAATTTCAAAGCTATGTGTACTTCAGCTGAATAATTCTTCTGTGTTGTTGATTATACTAAAACACATACATGAAGCTAGAGTTGAATATGAGGTGCTGCTTTGTTATAAACGGTAGTAGCATGTGCGTAGTGTCACCAAATCCTATCCTCTGCAGGGACAAACAGTTCAAACCCATGTTTCTCAGAGCTTGGTTATGTGAACCGTTGGTAGCACATGCACACGTATACAAAATAATTACAGGCAGCTCTCAATTTTTTTAAAGTAATGTGCAATGAATTTTATGATCACTTTTATTAATTGCATGTGAATTGGCTTTCATTTTTGAATTGACAAATTTTCCTTTTCAAATGCATTTATTTATTACATCTTTAAAAAATGTATTGGTTAGAAAGTTTAGTTTGAAAATTAATATGAGGAAAGAGCAAAAAGTACAGATGTTATACTCAAATGGCTGAAGTTTTGGAGATTCTGAACTAAATAAATGAAGGTGGATAGTTGATAATTTAACTTAGAATATGTTTGGCAGACCTGAATTTTGCTTGAGAGAAGAATAACATTAATACCTATCTCATTCGACAGATCTCTGTAACTTCCTTCAACTATTATGTTTTTAGTAGCAGTGATTTCCTGACATTCATGTAAACCCTATATTGTGGTCCATATACTTATCAGTGACTGAAGTGTTTTCCTTAAAATTAGTGCTACTATATATTTATATAAATCTTTGGGAGAGGTGTTTCCTTTCAAAATACTGATTGTCTTGTGAGATTGAATGTCTGTGATCAAAGTACTGAATATTTTTAAATACATAGTTATAAAGTAGCTCCTCATAGCTGAAGAAATGTTCCACAGAGATTTCCCCATGTTTCTTCGAGATTATATATTTATTGATCTAATTATGTCTCATGCATGGTGCTTAGCTCTGAGTGTAGAGTGGTGAACAAAATAGACAAGGTAATGGGAAAGACAGATGCTAGACAGACAACTCTCTGAGGAGGTGACCTCTAAGTTGAAAATCCAAAAGGGGCAGGACAGGTATGGTCTAAACAGAAGGAAAATATGCAAAGACATACAGTAGAAAGGAATTTAATCTGTTAGATAAACTCAAAGAGAGCCTGTGCGGTGGGAGCCCAGTGAATGAAGAGAAGAGAAGTGAGAGATAAGTGTTGGAAACGTATGCAGAAATCAGTGGGATAATTCTTTCTCCTAGATACTGTCACTTTATAATAAATTAGCTCTTGGTAAAACTGCAATAGAGCTAAAGCTGTTACTTTACCTTGAATTTAAAGGGAGAAATGTTAAGAAAATTTGAGTACCTTTAAAAAAACTCATAAAATTGCTGGAACTTTCTCTCTTGGGATTTTTTTTTTAAAACAAACCATAGCATTTTTGTTGAAATTGCTGTAAGCAGGGTCCCTAATTGCTCAACTCACCTACAGACAAATGACCACTTGAGAGGTACCGCAGGAATCCCTTCAGTCTTTAACACTGCTTTTTTTTTTGATTAAGGTTTTTTTATTTGTTTGATTTTTTGGTTTTTATTTTGAGACAGGGTCTTGCTTTGCTGCCTGGGCTAGAGTGTACTGGCATCATCATAGCTCATTGCAACCTCAGACTCCTGGACTCAAGTGATCCTCCTACCTCAGCCTCCTGAGTAGTTGGGACTACAGGTTGTGTACCATCACACATGGCTGATTTTTCTTTTCTTTTTCTTTCTTTTTTTTTGATAAAGATGGGGTCTTACCATGTTGCCCGTGGCTGGTCTCGAACTCCTGGCCTCAAGAAATCCTCCTGCCTTAGCCTCTCAAAGTGCTAGGATTACAGGCATGAACCACCATGCCTGGCCTAACACTGCCTATGAATTTCCCTCTCCTTCCCTGCCTGTTTTGTCATCTACTGCCTATAACCACTGTGCCACACCTCCCCTGCCTCCCTTTGAATCTAGTAAGAAAATAAAGAACCGAGTCTGTGATGACAGGACCTGTAATGGTGACAGCATAAAGAATACAGGGAAGGGAAGGGGACTATCTTGAGGATAGCCAGCCTGTCCAACACCTCACCTCGCTCCCAGTGCTCAGCCCTTTCCCATTTCTTCTTCAGTAGGGCTCCTGTCCTGTGCCTCCTCTTCATAGTTAATGTGCAGGCAGTACAGTCAGATAAAATCTGCCTGAGAATTGGTCTCCCCGACCTTTATCTTCTGTAGTTTTGTTTTTACCTTTCTTATTCCCTGCTCTGCTCTGTTGAAGTGCTTATGCGCCTCTGCCAATGACTTTGATCTAGAGGGTTCTCAGACCATATAAGTGGTATATCTTTTATTATACCTTTGAATATGTTTTCCCTTTATTTAGAATTGGATTCTCTAATATTTTGTATTTCAGGTACATTGTGCGGGTTAAGTGATTTTTTACAAGCTGTCATGGGATTTCAAGAACTGTATACAAAATAATTTAACTGGGTAAGTGAATGCAAGCTTTAAACACTCAGGTAGATAGATCAAGTTTTGAAACATAGATGGTTTAGAAGTGGGGCACTGTTTGAGTAAACTGTGTTTTCATTTTCAATAGTCTTGTTCTGTGGCTCCTTGGGAGAGGTCACAGTATTGTCATTGATGGTGGTTGGAATGAATAGAGCCTTCATGCCTCCTGCTCTCCTGACTGGAAAGGGTCCTTTATTCTTCTTTTCCAATGAAATCTTTTAGGTAATCTTCCTATAAATTTGCCTGTTGCTGTCTGTTGTTGTTATTTTCCCACATTAAAAACAATCTGAAGATTGTATTTTCAGCTTACATCTATCAGCTAAGGATAAGATTAAGGCACTGATTAGCACTGATTCAAATCAGATGGTCAGATATGATCTCTTTCTAGGGAAATGTGAAAAGAAATGTGTAGAAAGATGTATCTGATAGCAAAGTGAGGAAAACTATTCAAAATCTCAATCTATAAATTTCACTGTCCAGAAAGAAGAAAAAAAAATGTCAATTGATCATAAGCCCTTAGTTTATACAAAAGTCTCAGAGGAATATAGGTTAGGGGTATTTTTTCAAGTACGTGCAGGATCAAATTTGTTTAGGAAAAAACGCTAAAAGTAAAGAACGTGTTAGTATTCTTTCAGAGCCCGACATGACTCTGTGGTGCTTCCTGCCAGTACCCTGGCTGGCCAAAATTCCAGCAGAAGGAGCATCTCTTGCACTCCTAAATGATACTCATATCAGTAAGGAAGGGACAAATTACTTATTAAAAGATACTGATAACATCTTACGAATATCCTTTAGAAGTATGTGCTGATTTTTGTTTCTATCAGTAAGAATTGAGTTTACAGTCCATTCGTTCTCATTAAGAACGTGATTTCACAAAGTCCTTAGTTTCATCTATGTTGATTTACTTTTAGATGAAAATAAAGGAGTTTTTGTGTTGTTTTGTTTTTTGGCATTGTGTTGATTATGTTAACAATAATCGTTTAGATGCCAATTTCCCAGTGTTTTATGCCGCTATGACCTGGGGAGTGCAGAATATAAACTGCGAAGGTGGGGGTGGAGTCGCTGTTTCATAGGGATCTTTCTCCATCCCCCTGCTCCTATCCTGTCCTAGGAATAATTTATTCTGACATAACCTGTTTTTTAAAACAGCTGTTTTAACTTGAGAGGTTGTCGATTTTACTTATCTTTGTCAGTTTACAGAAATTAACAATTTCGTTGTATATAGTTGGTGAAATGTCAACGAGGTAATTTAAATTACCCTACTCTTGAAATGAAGGACCCAGACATGAAGGGGGATGTCACTTTAAACAAATTGTGGGAAGATCTGCTGTTTTTTTGTACCAGGAGGTAAGGGACAATAGGGATAAATGGGTATAGATCATCAAGGGTATTGTTATCTGTGTTAAGGAGTTTTTACTTTAACTGAAGACAAAGAAGAGCAGCTGAACAGTTTTCATTTTAAGTAAGAGTAACATTTTCAAGTTGGAGTTTCAGGAAGTATTGGTAGAATTTGAATAATGGATTTGAAGGAAAAAAAGTAGAAGTAGAAAGAACAGTTAGGATGTTAATCTATTAATATGGTGAGAACTGATTGGATATCGGTGTGGAGAGGTCATGGACTTAGAAGTTTTGACTTAGGCTATGTGTGACTAACACATACATTTAGGGCTTTGAGGGGTGTAGCAAGATCAATTCCGCTGTAGACATACCGAATTTAAGGTGTCTGAGACATCCAAGTGGAAATGTTCAGTTAAGCAATTGAACACATATTTTGGCAAAATTAGGGAAAAGATTTGGATTGGGAGTATAGATTTGGAAGTCTAGGAAATGATCAAATACAGGGAAGTTGATGAAGTCATCAACAACTGTATAAACTGAAATAGAAGTCAACTGGCTTTTAAGAGATGAGCAGAGGAAAAATATGACCTCTGATTTCCCTTTATCATAATGAAAAGCATTTTGAAGGGCCATTATCCATAATTTCATAAGTATCTGGCCTGTTCCAACACAGATTTCAAAATAAACTCAAGTTATCTTTTGATTTGAGTTGCAGTCATTATTCGTACCCTCAGTCTCTGTTTGCAAGCAGTTGTTTCGGAATCACATTCTTTTCAATGGCTTTGCTGCATGCAAAGAGATCACTATTTCTGTAATAACCATTTCATCCCCTTATTTAATTTTTTTCCTGTTTTTAATAACTGGCAGGTATTATGAACATTATCTGCATTTTTCAATGCAAATGTATATTATTTTAGGTACATTATTATGGGTTAAATTGACATCTGTGGGCCATTCTGTGAACCTAAGCATTATTTATTGTTTCTTTGGGAAAAGGCATTGACTTAGTTGTTGTAGTTTGAAGAAATTTGTGGGTATAACTTACTTGTAAATTAGGAGCGTGGCTGTGTCTAAAAATATACTTTCTTCTGGATTCTTATTCCCCATTTTCTGAAGTTTGATAATAGTTGTCCTTCTGTAGTAGAAGTTTTTAATTAAATTATTCTATGTTATTGTACCAGTATGACTTACTCATAGGCAAATGAACAGGAAAATAGTCTGTGTGTCCATCGGTGAAATGCATTATTTCTGATTAAAAGAAAAAAGGTTTGTTTCAGGTCGTACAAAACTATTACTAAATCAGTGGCACAATTTAAGTACTTAACATGATCAAAAGGATGTCTCACTAGAGAAGGGAGGAACATTTCTACACTGGAAAATTAGCTCTTTGGACATTGGGTGTTATTTTTAAACCAAGCTAACATAACTTTAAATTCTGTCTTAGAGTGATTTAGATTATTGCACCTTGATAATTATGAAAGATATTTCTATTGATGTTTGTGAATTGCTTTAAATAATCTAATTGATTCTTTTCATAATGTTTATATTAAATTATCATTTGTGTTGCAACTTTTATTTGTAATTTCTCTCCCTGTGTGCAAACAACTGTTTTAGGATCATCTTCTTTTCAGTGGCTTCGCTGTAAAGGAATCACTTCATTTTTGATTATTGCATTTACAGAAACAGTTGTTTCCTGGCTGCCCTGAGCTATGTTTTATCCTTTGATGTTGTGATTCAGTTTGCCCTTAAAGCATTTCTTCTGTCTGCCTGGTTTGTGGTCTCTCTATTTTAGATCACTCTGTAGCAGCTGCTTGGATAGCCCTCTGTCATCTATTTTCAATAGTGTTGTATAGCATCCCACATGGCTTCAAGGATGATAAATTGGCTGAACTCCAGGACTTGTGCTGTAATCCTGCCTTGTCATTTAATGTTAAGTGTATCTCACAGCTGACACTGATGAAACTGCTTAAAGAAATCAGATACGATCTATTAGCAGAGCCAAGTTTCACTTTGATATGTAGGGTTGGGTTCTGTTTTGATCAACTTCAGGGCAGATAACACTATTTCAGAAAGCTGCACAATTCTTTAATGTCTTACGTATCTTTTTTATTCATCAGTCTATTCTCTCATACTTTTGACTTTGGAGATGCATTTACTGATCAGTATTGAGCTGACATCTTTACCCTCAGAATAAACTGAATTTCCTTGGTGTGGTTTAACTCACAAACTGTACTCCATCCGCATACATTCTGTTAGTATATATCAGAATGTGTAGATCTGACCCCTTTTAAAGGTTTAAAAAAAACCTCTCCCTGCCATTTGGGTCAGTTTGTCATGCAGTCATACTGTTTCTGCTTGGAGATTCTAACCAGTCTTGGTATAAGGACAGGGAGTTAAAAACTTTGCTAATTAGGACCTGTTTATAGGAAAGTGTGAAAAAACATCTCAAAAAGAAAGAAATTAGGTCTATCTGTATCTTGCTTCAATTTACAAAGTATAACAGAGCTAAGATGCAGCAATTACAGTTTTAATGTTTCTAGGACTGTGGTTTAATTTTGGTAACTATTTAACCAATACTTATACATTTTATTAGGAATACCCTTATAAATAATGGAACAACAACAAAACTCTTGCCCTTTATTTTACTTAGTGAAATCCACAAAACTTTTTGAAAATGCTAAGCAAAATTATCCAATTAGAATTATGTATGAAGTAGGTATTTTCATAATTTTTATTGAAGTCATTAAACAAAAACAGTTTCATTTCGTGGAGAAAGAGAGATGGCTTAGATGGGGACCCAAAACAATTTTAAAAGGATATTATTACCTTTTGTGTCAAAGATTTGCAAGAGAACACATCTTTCCTTGATTTGCTATGTAGGTGTACATCTTGTAGTTTGATTTTAGCTTTCCTTGAAGGGGCTTTAAGGTAAAGGTCAGGATGATCTTTCTTTAATCTCGACCCATTTCATCAATTTACCTAACATTTTGGTAAACAACAAAATCAAATATGTATCGAAAGCCCATTAAGTGCCATTTAACCTTTGTGTATTTTAAATACCTTATCTGTAAAATGGAAAAGACTCCACTTCAGGCCCTTCTTGGTAGTAAAGGGATGATTACTTGAAGTATTTTGGGAGCTCTGGTTGGATTTGGAGAAGTGTTATTCTGGTTAATATTGACGCTCAAAATAATGGGTCTGTTAGGAAAGCTCACTACTTAAAAAGTGTCATAAAATGTTAACTGTATCTGGAAGTTTATTACCATACATTATTGGCATTTTAAAGTTACTCTGTTCTTTCAAGGTCAGCCTCAAAGTGTGTCTGGTGAACTAGGCTTCTTGTGGAACTTACTGATAAAGTATTGAAGTCAGGAAGATGAGGAAGATCATTTAGGAACATTTTTTCATGAATTAATATAATGGGAGTCCTAATACACATGAAAAGCAAAATGGGGGGGGGGGTTCAGTAGCTCTTTTTTAAGGGTGTATATATTCCAGAGCTATGCTATGAGTGAAGTTGTGGGAACAGGAACATGGTGTTAAGCCATATCACTTATTTTTAGCAGAAAATAGATTTACATTCACAAAATAGCCAGAGAACCTTGCAAGTCCTACATCATGAAATGCTAGATTATGTGGTAGCCACAAAAGTCATAGTATTTCAGAGAAGCTATCGACTTTTTGCACTGGCTGCTGGGAGATTATGACGCTTGAAGCATGTTACATCTGTATGCCGGATGAATAGGAAGTGTCTCTGAGCAAGGAGAAGGACATTCTAAGAATTGGTAACAGCTTAACATGGCACGTAAGGGCTAGCTGTTCTTATCATCATCATTATTTTATTTTTATTATTATGACTGTGAGAATTGGAGAAATCGGGAAGGAAAGTTGGTTTGTGTGTTGGGGTGGAACTTTTCAAAATAAACAGAATTTTTCCAACTCACTTGATGCAGTGTTCACATAGCATTGCAAATATTTATTCCTCTGGGTTATGTCTGCACGTCCAGACTATTTATCTCTCTGCTATTGTTTGATGGTGAGTAGTTATCTTTAATAATTATAGAATGTCTTGGCCTGTTCAGGCTGCTATAACAAATTACTATAAACTGGGTGACTTATAAACAACAGAAATTTATTTCTCATAGTTGTGGAAGCTGGAATTATCTCCAAAAGGCCCCGCCTCCTACCATTTCATCACCTTGGGGTTAGGATTTCAACATATGAATTTGAGGGGGACACAAACATTCAGACTATAGCACAGAGTATCTGTAAAGGAATAAAAATAATTATAGAAAGTTCAATTCTTAAAAGGCCTAAGTTTATTCTATAGATGAATAATAAAAATATTTGTCTAATTGGTATTATAAAACCAAAACTATTCAGCTACTATATTTTCATAGATTTATTTAAATGTATCATGCAGTTTTAATACAAGGCAGGTATATTTGAGTTGTCACATATTAAGAGCCATTGTCAAATTACAGTTTTGACATAGATACTACTTCTGGAAGTATGCTCATCAGTTCATTCAGATTAAAAAGTAGGATTTTAAATTTGGGGTAAAATAAAAGTAAGTGTTTTTCTCTGTTGATATATTTGGTTTATAATTTAGATTTTCTGGTCATTCAGTTTTCATAAATTCTGACCTGTTGTCAGACCCCATATCTTGATATTTGGGTCAGAAAATATAATTACTATTAATCCTGCCACCTCACCTTCTGATCAGTTAAAATTAACCCAAGCTGTTGAGTTACAATGCATTTTAGAATACTTGCTATTTGAAAAGCATCTGTGAAGGATTGTGAAAAGGAACTCTATTTGAGGCTGATAACCTACAAAGACTTTTTGGTTTAGGAGTAGGGTTAGAGTTCACAATGAGGCAGAATGTAAGACACGTATGTGCATGTGCAGGTGCTCTTAGAAGGAGTTTTTTTCTGGGAAGATTTAAATGTTGTATTCCTGACGGTTTAAGTAGATCGTGGTTATAGAGTACTCTGGGTACAGGTCAGAGGTTGTAACAGAGGCTTTGAGTTCATTTTCATATAAAGCACAAAGCACTAATCTTTGTATTTATTCTTTAGTTCTTTTCAAAAGGTGAAGTGATTAGATTTTGCTTAAATCTCAAACCCTCCACTTTCAACCTCTGCAAAATCTACTGATCGTGTCTGTAAAAACCAGTTTTTGTGCTTTTGCTGTATCCCTTAAGTACTGTGATTGTGATATCCTTTTTTTATCTGTAAGACATGATTTTGTCATGGTTGTCTTTTCTTGTCATGATGTTCACTGAAATTTTTTTAAGTGAAATTATGTGCAAGAAAAGATCATGACAAGACCCAAAAATCCTCTGGCAATTTTGTATGAAGTTAGTCCCTGCTATCAATGGCTCATTCTTCTCCCTTTTTTTAACCATCCTTAATTATTTGCATGTCTGCTTTTGCCGTTAGGTATATTGTTTTAAGCACTCAGCTGTTGAGGTGTGAGTATTGAAGTGCCTGACAGTCCATTGAAAATAAACCAAGATAAATTACAGTTGTGGCAGAGGTTCCAGTCTTTGTTATTCTTGATACGATACCATCTTTGTCTTTGGTGAATTCCTGTGGACCTTTAAAATGGCTTGTCAAACTGCTCAACAGAAATTATGCTTTTTTTTCCTATAATGCTGCTGGGGGGGTCACATGCAGAATTGTCTTTTAATGTGACCTAAAAATAACATACTATAAAATTGCACAGAACAGACATTTGGACAAAAGCAGCCATATATTTCCTTAGAATGACTGTTACTGTGAAGAATAGCCAACAAAAAGGACAAAAAATAATTAAATTCCTGAAAAACTGAAACTGAGCATCAAATGAATGGACCGTGACCTTATGTCTACTTTTCCCAAACCGCCTGGTAATCCTTCAGCTATTTCAGAAAAATTACCAAACATTTTTCACAGAAATTAAGGCCATACAGGTCTGTGTGTTGATACCATTCTTTGCAGTCTTGGCTCATAATCATTTTACTTTAACACCATTAGTAAAAAAGGATTGCTTATACTGTTTAAACAATATTTCTCAATATTTACCTGCTTCTATAATTACATTGTAATTATTTTTTATCCTTGACAGTAAAATATGTAGCGTATTTCACAGGTGGAATTCTCATTGCTCATTTATTTTAAAATATTGGTGTTCGAGGATATTCTGTATGTTAATTAACATTGTTTTCATACTTCTCTGTTCATAAAGAACCCTGTCAATTACAGAACTTTAAAGGAGAAAAGATAACCTCACCTGAAAACCTTACAACAGTATGATGATGTCTGTTGACAAATGCATTTTTACTGAAATGTAAGCTAATTTTAAAGAAAAATGTCTGAGGGATTTGAAAGCTTTTATTAGTACCTGAAAAATAGATGAAATATTTCTTCATTTTATTGCAAAGCTACATGTTAATATTCTAATGCTAATGAAATATTTTAAGACTATTTTCTGCGTTAGAAAACACAATACCTTTGACATTATCAGTTTCCTTTCTATTTATTTAAATATTGAACTAGTATATTTGAAAGCAAATGGAAATATACTAAGAAGGCAAAATCAGAGTTGCTAGATTAGTTTCATCATTAATTTTGACGTCTGTATGTGCTCCTTTTTTGCCCACTATTAAAATGACTCGTTATAAAACTTAACAAAATTCTTAAAAGATTATATGATATGCCCTTGTACAGTCATTTTATTAGTTTTTTAAGGCCATTTTTGTAATACTAAGCAGAACTATCTTTATTAACCAAAAAAACTCGAATCACTTCTTTCAGTAAAGTTATTTAGCAGGTATCTGTTGAATTTACCTCAGATGTTTATACAAGTATTCATTGTAGTCAGCTTACTTTGAAAGCTCTTTTGTATTTTAAACTGGTGTTCTTGGGTAAACAAAAGAAAATTATCCTTTGAGACACTTAAATATTTCTTATCTGAAATATCACATTTTTAGTATTACAGAACTGAAATATATTATAAAATGTCTAAATGTACAACTTGTAATTGAATTAGATGCCTGATTTATGCTTTTTAGTTTCAAGTACTCTGAAGATGTTAAGATGATTTTCTTTTGCCATTTTTAAAGCTAAATTCAACTTTCTAAGCATGTTCCTTTGCCAGACCATGAACTGAAAAACAATTGAATGAACAAATGAAAGAAAGGAAACGAACCCTTACAGGCTTTGCTGCCCATGGATCAAGGAGTAATTTTGACTTTCAAGTCTTATTATTTAAGAAATGTGTTCCATAAGGCTATAGCTGTCCTAGACAGTGATTCCTTTGATGGATCTAGGCAAAGTCATTCAAAAACCTGGAAAGGATTCAGCATTCTAGATATCATTAAGAACACTCGTGATTCATGAGAGGAGATCAAAATGTCAACATTAACAGGAGCTGGTAAGAAGTTGATTTCAACCTTCATGGATTATTTGAATAGTTCTAGACTTCAGTGGAGAAAGTAATTGCAGATGTGGTAGAAATAGCAACAGAACTAGAATTATGTGTGAGCCTGAAGATGTGACTGAATTGCTGCATTGTAAAACCTGAATGGATGAGAAGTTGCTTTCTATGAATGGACAAAGAAAGTGGTTTCTTGAGATGGAATCTACTGGTGAGGTTGCTGTGAACATCGGTGAAATGACAACAAAAGATTTAGAATAGTACGTAAACTTACCTGATAAAACAAGGCTGAGTTTGAGAGGATTGACTTCAATTTTGAAAGAAGTTCTACTGTGGGTAAAATGCATCACATACATTCTCTATAGAGAAATCTTTCATGAAGGAAAAGTCAATCAATGCACCAAACTTCATTATTATCTTATTGTAAGAAATTGCTACAGCCATCCCAACCTTCAGCAGCAACCACCCTGATCAGTCAGCAGCCATCAACATCTAGGCAAGACCCTCCACCAGCAAAAGATTGACTTGCTGAAAGCTCAGATGATTGTTAGCACTTTTTAGCAATAAAGTATTTTTAATTAAAGTATGTACATTTTTGTAGGCATAATGCTACTGCATACTTAACAGACTACAATATAGTATAAACATAACTTTTACGTGCACTAGGAAACCAAAAAATTTTTGTGACTTTTTTATTGCAGTAGCCTGGAACCAGAACCTGCAGTATCTCTGAGGTATGCCCGTGTTTCTCAATTTTGAATATCAAATGACAGTTTATCAGATATTTTATGGAAATCTTTGTATATCATATCCTTAGAATTCATTCAGTCTTCAGTCTAATATCCCAACTAAAAGTAGAAAATTTAAATCTTTTAGTGATTTCTTCAAAAAATATACCTGGGTCCTAGTAATCATTGCCTCTTTTTCTTAGGGTAGGCAGAAACTATCCTTTTGAAAACTAAGGAATTTACTCGATTTGCTATTGGCATCCTGGTTTTTTCCACAGTTCTTTAAATAATACATTAGTCCCCATGTAAATTCTTTCAGTCTTGTGTGAATCATTTTAATTAGAATGCTTCCTCAACTACCATGTCAAAGTCAACTGTCTGAGAACTAAAAATCTCTTTGTGAACATAATGATGTGGTTCTCAAGCCAGAGGCACTTCAGTGGGGGTGGCTGGTTTAGGGATTGAGAGGCTTTGAGGACTCAGCTGTGTGAGTATCATGGTATCATCCTGAGATGAGAGAAAGTTGAGTAACAGCAGATATTTGGACATGAAGTTCACCTGCTTCTAATTTTGATAGGAATGGCAGTGGGTATATGAAAGTGTTCACTAGTTTATATGGTAGGCACTTATGTATCCTAATTTGTTTAAGTAGAGTTGGGTTGGGCTGGACAGAATTCTAGGATTCTGAAGGCACAGGGAGGCAAAGATGAGCAATTTACCAAAATCAACATATCATGCATCAGAAATCATCCTATCCTGAAATATGCCAAACTATATAGCACAACAGTTTATAGAAGTCTACTAGGTTTTTGACTGTGGGTGAATGGCTATAGTTGAAATAATCTAATAATCTAGTAATCTATTGTGGAGGTGAAGGGAAACTTCCCATTCACTCAGAAGGTTCCCTGAAAGATCAACTCACAATAAGAGAAGGAAAATCACTTGTTCTTTTTGATGGGTCTGATTTTTTATGAAGAAAAAGGGAAAGACCCTTCCAGTGCCTGTTGATCTCTAAGGGCCTTTAATTCAACTTACTCTTTATACCAAGGAATCATATTTTGGGATGAAATTTCTTGAGCTCCTTCCCTATTTATATCAGATGCTGTAACCAGGTAAGATTAATATGAGTTTTCAGTACTCACTTAAGAATAAATAAAACTGAAAAGTCTTAAGAGTAAATAAAAAGGACAAATATATGATTCTACTTATGTTACCTAGAATAGCCAAATTCATAGAAACAAAAAATATTACCAGGAGTTCGGGGTAAGGGTGAATGGGAAATTATTGTTTAATGGGTACTTAGTTTCTGTTTGGGATGATGAAAATGTCAGATAATGGTGATGGTTGTACAATATTGGGAATGTACTTGATGACGTGGAATTGTACACTTAAAATGGTTAATGCTATGTCTATTTTATCACAATAAATAATTACTTTCAATTAAAAAAAAAACCTGAAAATAAAGTAACAGAATGCTAAGGAGACCATTGGCAAAGTGCCAGAAGCTAGTCGGCAAAGTGAGAGTAAAGTCACTGTGGGCCAGAGCCATATAGCAGGGCTATGCAGCCTTATAGCAGCAAATGCCCACCCTGTAGGTGAGATCTAAGCAAGCAAGAGCTGCCCAAGTCACAAAAGCTTAACCATGGGCACACCTGGACTGACCTTACAGGCTGAGGCATCCAAAATTGGTGTCTAAGGGTGCCTGTTTATTGAAGCTAGGTCATGAAACCCAATTTAATGAAGTGTTTGTACCATTATGCATTTCAATTTTTAGTTGACTCATTAACACATATTTTTCTAACAATTTAAAATTATTTCATAGAATTTCAGTTTTTGTTTTCATATTACCAAATTGTCAGTTTCTAATACTTTCAGTCTAGAGGTTCTATAAAATAGCTCTTGTGGGAATAGTATCTGAGGCTCATTGTAATTTTTTGGTAATTCATTTTTATGAAAATGATTCAATATGGTTTATTTTGTATAGAATATATTTCTGAAAAAAGGGAGATTTTGTTCATATGTATATACTAATAGTTTTCTTTAGCTGACGTAATTGTTTTTTCAGAGTGAGTGAGTGAGCAGATGCCAGCAAGATTGTTTTAAAATATTTCTTTTAAAAACCACTTTCTGGTTTATCTTTGTAGATACTTTTTTACTTTGAACAGCCTACTCATTGAGAGGGTACATAAAGCTCAGATTTACTATTATTATGGTTTTCCATTTATTATGTAATAATGACAAGAAATATTATATCTTTGCTTTTTGCATTCACACCTATATCTAAATCACAGTAGTAACCATCCCATTTGAATAAGTTAATGGGTAATGCAGATCTGCAAGTTTATATTTGTGTGTATATATATGACAGTAGTTATATAGAGGAACTACTTCTTGGAATGGTTATTGATTACTTATTTGTGGAGTGTTATTTGCTTTATATACATTGGAAACATTTAATCCTTCTAATAATCCTATGTGGGAGGTATATTATCCCATTTTGCAGATGAGAAATCTAAATCCTTGGCATTGTTGTAAACTTACCCAAAGTCATACAGCCAGCCAGTAGCATTTTTATTACACTCATAGCCAGGGTTCTTAACTATGTAGCTGTAAGTTAATTATTAGGCAATTCCTAGAAATCAACTGAGCTACCTACCAGGTATATGAAGTGCTAATTAAGCTATGTATTTTTAAATTTTCTGTAATAATAGTAGGTTTTAAATAAGTTCAGAATGTACATGTAAATCATAGTTCAGGAATGAGGTTACAGTGTGCCTGTGTATTAACACATTAAGCACTCATTAAAATTTTAATCAGGCATCTACTACGTGTTAGGTACAGCACAGATTTAAAATATGGTTACTGTCTTCAGGAGGCTTACAAGTCTAGTTAGATTCTTCTCAACTTTTTTTTTAACCCATACCTCTATTGGATAAACAAACAAGCAAAATCCCTTGCCTTCCTTAATTTGAAATCTCAAAATAAATTAAATTCAGGGAGTTCTTACCATTTTCTTTGTTTCCTGAATTTGTTTAGTGAGAGATACTTCATTATCCAAATATTTTTACTCCCTGAGGTTTGTATAGTGGGTAGTGATGAAAGAATGAATAGCAAAGGAAAACAGCTGCATCTCAAGTTCATTCATTTACTTCCCGAGTTTGGGTAGTGTGAGTTCAGTTAGGGAGAGTTTGGATTGTGAGCGATATGTGTATGATGTCTTAAAATAGTAAAACAATAATAAATAGAATGAAATGGTGATTTAAGATGTTATTACCCCCTCCAGCATTGTTTTATTATGTACTTTTTTAATATAAAGATATTCCACAAGAATACTTATTCTCTCTAAAAATAAGTGTCTAGTAATAACTAGATTATGTTATGTATCTTAATGTTCTGTTTGTGCTGGCTTTTATTTACACATACATAGCTGAAACGGTTTAGCTGTAGATATAAATATTGGGTATGAAAAAAATTAAAGGATTTGATCCACATAGCAAGAATATAGTTTTTAAAAAAGAGCATCCGTTATGGGTCATGCTGAGATCAATGACAGAGTGGAAAGCTCCTTTTTAAAACAAGTTTTCATAACATGGCCTAGTGAATAATATATAACATTCTGTAAATGCACTCAACCAATTCATTCTCTCGTTCATTCAACAAATTGAGTACCTTATATGTGCGAGACTCTGTGTGAACTCTATCTGCCTGGTGCCTGGCCACATGGAAATTAAAATCTAGTGAAATTTTCTACCATTCAAGAGACAGTATTTATAGTCTGGAGACAGATGGCTTGGATTTGCATTCTGGCTCTTCCACTTACTAGCTGCTTGACCTTGGGTGAACTTTGTAACCTCTTTATGCCCCAGTTCCCTCCTATGGCAAAAAAAAAAAAAAATTAAAAATTAAAAAAAAAAAAAAACAGGAGGAGGAAGAGGAGGGAGGAGGATGATTTTAATAGCATCTACCTTACAGGGTTTTGTGAAGATTAACTAAATGTATGAAGAGCTTAGAATAGTGCCTAATATAATGCTAGCTATTTTTATTATTTTAATATGGAGACAGATGCTTAGAAAAATTGCACATTAAGGGGATGGGGATCTTGGCCTGGTATGGAGGATCAAGGATGACTTTCTTGGGGGTGTAATTTGGGTCTAAGTGAAAGATTAGTGTTAACTGAGTAGGAGGAGGAGTAGAGTAAGAAATCCCAGCCTAAGAACAGCCGGTTTGAAGCCCAGGAAGGAGCATAGTCAGAATGGCTCGAGGACAAGTATAAGCCAGAAGTGTTAAGTGAGAATGAGGCAGAAGAGATGATGGGGGCTAAATCTTATAGAGCCTTGGGAAGCTTGTGAAGAATGGTTTTAAGCAAGGAAGTGACATGATAAGATTTTCTTCTTACAAAGATCCCTCTGCATTCATTCCGCAGAACGTATTGGAATGGGGCAGAGTACATGTGGGCGGCACAATCAGAAGACCATTGAAAGTAAAAGATGATGGTATGTTGGAGTAAGGTGGATAGAAGTGGAGAAATCAGAATGTATTTAGGAGATAAAATAGACATGACAGTTTTATTGGATATGAAGTATGATGGAGAATAAATGTCAGTGAGGACTCCCAAGGTATCAGGTAGAAGACAATAGATTATAGATAAGTCAAAAAAGTAGGAGGAATGTTCTAAGAAAAGAGACTGAGGATACACTAGAGTTTGCTGATAATATTGAAGAAATTCTAGAGCAGTGTTTCTGAAGGTGTGGTCTTTGGAACAATAACATTTGTGTTACCTAGGCATTTGTTAGAAATGTAAATTATCAGGTCCCACATTGGACTTACTGAATCAGAAACCCCTAGTGTGGACCCTCCAATTTATGTTTTAACAAGCCCTCAGGTGATTCTGCTATGTGATAAAGTTTGAAAACAGTTATCTTTAGAGATGTGGTGGGAAGGTTTAGGAAGAGGGACAAATGTATGTTAGAGTTAAGCCAAGAACTTAATTGGTTTTACGGGATTATAGTGCTTTTGGGCAGGGGTCAGCAAACTATAACCATTGGGCCACAGCTGGCCCACCACCTGTTTTTGTACAGCCCACAAACTAAGAAAGGTTTTTACAGTTTTTTAATATGGTTGGAAAAAATCAAAAGATTTTTCTGACAAATGAAAATGATGTGAAATTCGAACTTCAGTATCTATAAATAAAGTATTGGAACACATTTGCATTCATTAATTTACATTTTGCCTATATCTACTTTGTGCTACAATTCAAGAGTTGAGTAGTTGTGACAAAAAGCATACAAAGCTGAAAATTAGTCTAGCCCTTTACAGAAAAAGTTTGCTGACACCTACCTTAAAACATTAAAATATACGGTATTTGGTGACTGATGAAAACAGAGAAGAGCGACATAGGGAGTTTAATGCCCTGATCTTCAGGCAGAGAATGTAGGCTCTGTGCCTGAGGGACAGATGTCGAAGCATGCACGGTTGGAAAGATGAGTACAGACCGCATGGTCTTTGTGCTACATATGGGCCTGCAGTCTCAGAACCTGCAGTTTTCCCTGAGGTGTAGTAACTTCCCTGGTGCTTTTTGTAATCTATTTTGGGGAAGTAGTTTCTATGAAAATGGTTCAAAAGTGTTTATTTTATACAGTGATGTTATTTTGGTATTGAATGTACTTTGTGTAAAAATCTGTATTTTCACTTAAATGTATAAATGATCTTCTGAAGTCCTCAAGCATGTTCACAATGAGTATGCCTTTATGGTTTGTTGTTCCATCCTATCTTGGGAAAAAATTGAACCTTGGAAATTTTTGCTTTTGGTAATGGTAGATAAGCTTGTTGTAGACCAACCTTTCTGCTGAGAACAACTAGAAAAACTGAGCAAAACAAAATCTGAAGGCATTGGAGAACTGATAAGGCAGTGAGGATTTGAGGTACCAGGATCCTAGAGAAGGGGAAGTACAAGGAGAGGTGCTCAACATTTGGCACTACTCTTCACCCTAATTCATTTGCTAATTCTCAGCAGTGGCCAAGAATCTGAGCAGAGCTCTGGTACTGTTCTAGGGGCAGAGTTTAAAAATTGGAATCCAGAGATTGCTAAGAAGGAGTGGTCCAAGTAAACACCCATTTTTTTCATTTGAGACCCCAAAAGGTAGAGCAGCACTCAGAAGGTGTTCTACCTTTGAATAGCCAAGCTTTCAGTTAGTTGAATTCTTGATTGGAATAAGGTTATCTGCCAGAGCATTGCTTTGATTTTGCTGTTATTACACCAGACTCTAAATCAACAAAGCTATTGAGCCCAATATTAGGTCCTATGGACCCTGGGAATAATGAAGCCTGTGGGACAGAAAAACCCTCCTCTTCTGAAATAACAGAAGAGGGAGAGAAGGACTATTTCAGTGAGTAACCTGCTGCTGCTTTTGTCATGGAAGATAATAGGGGAAGCCTGTAAGAAGCCTGAGACCTGGTGCTTTTTTAGATGGTGTGTTGATAACCACCTGTATCCCTTGCAACTTTCTTGTTAAGAAGCCAAACAAAAAAATGAGGGCCATTCAGCATCAAGTCTGGATTCTAGTAAGGTCATTTCCTGACACCAGTTATATCCCTTTGAGTCCCCTGCCTTGGGGTGAAGGATAAGAGAGGCAACTGGTTTCATTTCTTTAGTTTTTTTCCTCTTTGTTCCAGAATAGTTAAAAGTGGTCTTAATTTGTTTGAAACATGCAAGTGGGTTATGGAACATTAAAATAAGCTATCTATAAGTTATCCAAGCTGAGAAGCATTCTGAAACGTATTTGGGTGAATGAGCTTAGTTCATTCTTCTGGTTTGTTGAATCATCACCGTGATTCTCTTCCTAATCATGTTTTGGAAGTCATGCTATTTTTTGTTTGTTTTTAAGGGTGAGTCCAGAATCTTTGTTTACTTCTAATATCAACAGGGGCATAGCTCTTAAGATTTCTTTCTGTTGATCACATTCTGTGGTGAGCTACAAAGCTAGATTGGAGAATCTGGGTGTTAGTGCTCTCTTTTCTGTCAACCCTCATGACTAGTAGCATAAACAGGTGTGTGAGCATTATTTCAGATCAAAGGGAAAGACTTTCAAAGTAAAACGTGTGGATGTTTTTGATTTGATTATAGCTTCACTAAGTACACAAGTGAATATAATGAAATTGAATTTCATTCAACTCAATTAAATTACCTTCTTTACTACCATATTAATTATCTAAATTTTATTGATAAATATAGGAGATCTTCTTACATTGTTACTTTAACAAAGAATGTGTGTTCAAATTAATCATCACCTCTGTGTTTCGAAGAATAGTTCTCTTCTTTTGATTACTGTGCTTTTTAAGACTTTTCAATGTATTTCCTATATTTAGTCATTTTACAAATTAGTATAATGGCTGTAATTATAATTCTAGTATATGACAGAACTTAATTTTTGTCTATGAATTTATAAATATTTCCAGAAAATAGAATATCTTAAGATTGAGTTTAATACTTGGGACTAGGGCCAAAATCGAACTTCTCACTTTCATATTTTCAGACATTTTATTTTAAAAAAGTGTGTGTGTGTGTGTGTGTGTGTGTAAAATCCCCAAACAGGCTTCACTAAGCCCCTTGAGGTCTTATGACACAGTAGAACAACACAATGTGGTAGAAATAGCATGGTCTTAGGAATCTAATAGATCAGTAGACCTGAGTTAGGGTCCTAGATCTGCCATTTTCTATCTGTATGGCCATACATAAGTTACTTAACCTTTATGTGCCTCATTTTCTTTATAAAATGAAGATAATAATAAATTCTTTGTAGGATTAAGTAAGATACAGATAAAGTATTTAGAACAATATTTGGCTCTTAGTAAACACTCAATAAATGTTAGTTAATACTCTTATTGACAAGAATAAAATATTATCTTTATTACTTCTCCCTGGTATATCCAGGCATTGTGCTAGATACTGGAGGTGAGATCACAGTCTAATATGGTAGACAAGTGGGAGGTAGAAAGGTAAATAATACCATGTGGTACCTGCTGTAAGCAGAACTTTGTGCAATGTGCTGGCTCACAAGAAGTGGCTAGCTCCCATTACCTTGTTTCATCTTCCTAAAACTGCCACAAGGAATGATTATTCCCATTTGCAGATCCAGAGAAGGTAATGATTGGAACCTCAGTCCTTAGACCCCTAATCATGTCATATATGATCATGCTAAAGTTCTGTGGTGAAAGAATGTCAGGTAAAATAAATAGTTTTTTGAGTAATTACAAAGCATATAAAGCATTTCATTACTTTTTGTGGGAGAATACAGAGGAAATGGAAGAACTAGTTGTCATCAAGAAGCTTACATGTATGGAATGGCTAAATAATAAAAGAAGGCAATTCAGATTCTATGGCAAGATGGTGACTATAAATATTAATAATTATTGGTAAACTTTTGAAAAAATTATGAACAATAAAACATTTGGAAAAGTGGAGATAAAATAAATGCATAGCATGATGAGTTAAGATAAAGTGAACATCCATTAACCACTGCCCAGGTTAAAAAATGGAACATTTGTGTGGGCCCCCCACCCCCAAGTCCTCTCCATTCCCTCTCTCTGTCATAACTACTGCTCTTACCCCAAAGGTAACCATTGTTTAACTGTTATGATAATCACTTCCTGTCTTTTCTTCACAGTTTTACCATCTCAGTGTGCATTTCTAAATATTATATTGTTTACCTGTTTTAAAACTACGTAAGTGGAATCGTATACTGTATTTTGGTGTCTGCCTTCTTTGTGGATCATTAAGATTTTAAGATTCATCCCTGTTGTATGGAACTGTAGGTTGTTCATTTTCTTTGCTTTATGAAGTATTCCATTTATATGTATAACACATTTATCTATTCTACTATTGATGAATATTTAAATATAACCGTTTCTTTAAGCTCTTGATTCCAGGAGATGCCTGTTCCCTTTTCTATTCTCAGACATTGTTACTTTCATTCATTTGAAGATTTATTTATCACATATATTTATTCCCTTGTATGGAATGAAATATATGTAACTAATTCGTCTATAATGCTTTCTAGATCATTAAATACTATCATTTTTCTCCAGTCTGTTGTACAACCACTTCTTACATTATTGATTTATATTGTTTAATTGAGCTCTGAAGAAACTTGGGAAGTAGGATTCCTCAGCACCATTTGATTTTTCCAGAGTAGTCACTGTGTTTCAGAATGTCTGATTTCATCATCTTGATCTTCTCTGCCCAGTTTTGGAAATGGCTAGCTTATCATCCGAAGCCTAAGAATTCAGGTTTTAGTGGAGATATGATAATGATAACTTGGGGTAGGAAAAGTTAGAACACAAATTTACTTTTTTCATGAATTAGAGATATGTATTAAAAGTATGTGTGCTTAAGTGAACATTTCTTCTTGCCTCTGTGTGGATACAAGTTAGTTTTATTTTTTTCCTTACTGATAGTGTAAGTCTTCGCAAACAGCTGCAAATGCTATTCCTCTGCCAGGAGATTTCAAGAAATTTTGAAGGCAAAGTGTTTTATAGCAGTACCTTCACATGGGCAATGCATCTTATTTCCTTAAAATAGTCTGGATTTAAACCCTGAAATCAAGTCCCAAATACAAAAACTTCATGAGTCAAATTTGCCGACAATCAGAACACATTTCTTTCTTTCTTTTCTTTTTTTTTTTTTTTTTTTTACACAGAGTCACACTCTTTTGCCCGGGCTAGAGTGAATGCCGTGGCGTCAGCCTAGCTCACAGCAACCTCAAACTCCTGGGCTCAAGCGATCCTCCTGCCTCAGCCTCCCGAGTAGCTGGGACTACAGGCATGTGCTACCATGCCCAGCTAA